>JABFPJ010000510.1:0-39506 GCA_022817425.1 Gryon sp. ZL-2020 | reverse complement strand
TCGCCATCTTTTTTTTTTTTTTTTGACTGTCGTAAGAGAAAACGACCCGACTTGGAATAATTATTATAGGGTTATTCCGGGACAAATTGAAAAGACGAAGACGCGCGAAGTCGGTTTTCTCTCTTTGGCTTTATGAAAACTATTTTGCCGTAAAAGCCACTTTTATGTTGTACTGAGTTTTTGCCGACGGGCATAAAAATAAACAAAATTACTCGTTGCATTTAATATCAGTATTTTTCAGCTTGTCATCATTATGATGTATTATCAAGCCCATAAATAATTTACTGTGTGTAGCTTGCTGATAAGTTGATTATATTTAACGCAACGCTTTTTTTTTCACTTTGTGTGTAAAAGAAACCACTATCGTTTGCTCAAATCAGATTATCGAGTCTTTGATGTCGAGGTGGACTTTCTTAAGCAGTTCACTCTGAGAATGTTTCAAAAACTTTGCCTCATATAAGTTAGGATGAAAGAATAAAAATTTTTACTGTGCTTCGATAAAAGTGTAGCTGAATTCAATGATTTGTGTACAAACTATTTGAAAGAACTGTAATTTTCGAAAATATGGAGCTTTTTCCGGAGTTTTTGAAAAATGTGCTTTCTTAATCAGAATATTTGTTCAAGTTGTGGAACATTTTATTCATTTATAATGTTGAATTTTAGTATGATTTTTGTAATAGAATTTTTCATGATTAAATGGTTGAAAAAATGCGCTATAGTTTTGCGTCTTTTTTATCCCAGCAACAGAAACAAAACGACGCCAATGACTGCTCCTGTCGACAAGATTGAAACAATTTTTTTGCTCGACTTGCCATTACTTCCGGTAATCGACAGCGTGACCAATGATCGTAACGTTGTTTAAATCAAACGATGACGTTGATATATCGATATCGGGATAACTAACAGAACAAAAACAGAAACAAAGAGAGACAAAGCACAAAATCAATGCCTATAACATATAATAATCGCTCGTCTCATTAAAGAAACCTTAACATTTTTGATACATAATTTAAATATTCATCAAATTTTTAACATTTTTATATCAAAATGTTTTCATAACAGAATGGGTTTTTCGAATAAATTGATTGCGATGATTAAAATGCCGTTTTTTTGGAAACGTCGCAGTGTCAAAGTAAGCCTCGACACGCGAATCAAATAAACACATAAATTGGTAGTGCCAAAAGTTACATATTGGATTATACGGTCAAGCACGCTGCTTTTTACTAATTGGTTTTTGCACGCGAGAGGAATTAGGAAATGGATATTTATCTGGTTTGGAGGTCAGAAGAGCATGAATCCTAGCAAGTTGCTGCCGGGCTTGTTTAATTAAACGTAATCCTAACCAATTTGGGACAATGGAAGGTAACGATAGTCGATCAGATTCACTGTAAGTTTATGCAAAATTTAACACCTAGAAATTCTGATCAATTTGACCAATGTCGCGATTTGAATGGCATCTAAAGGACTTATCAAATTGAAATCTAAGTTGATTGCTTTAAAGACAAAGCGTTTGTTAAACAATGTTTAATAGTATGAATTGTAAGGTCTTGAAGTTATTAAGACACTAACAAAACAATTCACGATGAACGTTACACGGCAAAAAAAAATTAATACATTTTACACAATTTTGAAATAAATTTTACTCGATTTTCAGGAACGCAATATTTTGCGAAAAATTACTCTTTACATAAAATTACTTTACATTAAAAATTACTAAATATTCATGAAAAATTCGTCAAAAAATCAATAATTTTTAATGAAAAGATGATTAAATTTTCGTCGTTTATATTTATTTATGTATTGAAGCAAAATTTTAAATGAATTTAAATTTTGAGCCATTTTTTGAAAATTATATAAATGATTAATAAAGTCATTAATAACCCGATAACAATTTTTCCTATATTTCATTGTAAAATTAAAAAAAGATCGTATAAATTGAAATTTTACGATTCATTAGGTAATCCTTATCGAATTACGGATCATATAATATAATATAAATAATATTTAATGCCATGCCAATTGAAAATGGAATACATATTAAGGTATTAAATGTAAATGATAATGGGATGTCATAATCTCATCACATTTATTTAAAATATATTAATGTTCAAATAAGGTAATATAAAAAATAGTATAATCATCAACAAATCTAAATTATAAATGACTTATGATTAACCCAATTTTCAATCAATTATTTATACTTAATGAATTCCATCAAAAACATTCTAGTTCATAGATTTTAATTAAAACATAACAAGCTAGTTGAAAAAAACATGAGATAATTAAGCGGACATAAAAATGCCATAAAATAATAACGCGAAGAAGTTTGGAAAAGCGAACTTGTACAAAATGTACGAAATAAACCCGAGTTAAATACACTTAAAAGGTTGCATAGTTTACAAAAGGAAGAAGAAAAAGCGCGACATTGTTGGCTTTGAAAAAAGTTAAAGTGACACGTTAAAAGTCAAAGAATAAGGCGCTCTCTTGTATCTTAATTCGTGAACATGTCAGCGGCTAAGTTTTGCCTGTAAAATGAAAGGTACGCCGAAGATGACGTACGAGGACAGGGGCGCATATAAAAGGCGCGGTGGCAACGGCCGGAAAAAGAGCGCCTGAGGTCGGTACACATACGCCACATAGTGCGAGCGAACGAAAATCAATAATTTGTTCCTTAATTTCGCCCAGCCGACGTACGCCATGTAGACGACGATATTGAAAGGTTGCGACAAAATGCAATTTGAAGAGCCGTTACTGCACAAGCCCCTCAAAAAACACATTTTAATACTACAATACCGTTGAATACAAAATGCCGGTGTTCATTTTGAACGAACAGACTGCGCGCGAACGCAACATTTTATTTCACCATTTTTCCTCCACTTCTTTTGCTTCTTTGTCCTTTTTCTTCACTCTGTTTTTTGTTTTATTTCTCGTTCCTTTTTTACCCAAGACGTTACTGGAAAAGAGTACACTGAATTATGCAATTAGTTTTGTTTCTGCTGCTAATGCCATTTTCAATGGGATGTTTTTGCGTTCACACGAACGACGGTTATTATAACTTTTTCAAACTTCAATTTCAAACTTTTTCCCTCCTCCCTTGTCTCCTTTTATTTCTGTTTTCGTTTATTTTGCAGTTTATTCGGATTGGATTGAAATCAAAACTAGTTTTGGAACAATTGGAATGTAAATGTAAAATAGGGGATGGGTTTTAAATAAATTTATGATGATGGCGCAGGAAAAAGCAAGTTCCGAATAAGTATAGTACAAGAATGAGAAAACGAATCATGGAAATTGTCTATTCGAAACTTTACTTTTGAATAGTTCGAGCAAATTTCAAACCAAAGACGAGTTCTTATTTTCGAAATCATCAACGTTGCGGACAAATCGTTCTGAGTTTATTATTTAAATGAAATAATTTAATACAAATTAGTACTATTTAATTTTGAAAATGATCATTTATTAAACTTTTACAAATTAAATTTGTTTCACTAACATAATATGCTTACCACATTATTAACATAATATGCAAACTTAATCAATAATTTAATGTTTTTCAATATAATCATTGAAGTAATAATCATTCTCTATATTCGATTATCAGGAAGTAGAAATGAAATTAATTATGGCAGAATAATATTATTTTACGTAATTGAAATTGTTTTTTGTTTTTAAATAATAAACAGCAGTTTGTTTAGAATTCAGTTTCAAATGCTAATCGGAAATTTCTATGTTCGAAAATAAATGGCGATCGATGAACTAATAAATAACTAAACTTGTAAACTTAAACTGTATACGATACAAAATACAAACAAAACTACAAGTCGAGACTCTACAACTATACTCGTGAAAGATATAGACAAGCATTAATGCACCATAATTTGAAAAATTGAAATTACGAGTTTCCAGAATTTGGTGTTATTTAAATAATTGAATATCACTACTACTATGTCAATAATCATACATTTCCTCTTATTTGTGAAAAGATTCATTTTTAAATATATTTTGAATACATATAATTTATAAATAAACTTGGTAACTTTATTCAAAATATATCATCATGAATGAATGTCATAAATAAAGCAATTCCTACAATACATAACAAATGTTTTGGGACTGGCAAAATTGGAATTGTCATTTTTTGCAATTCGTATTTATCAAAAAATATCGTACATTTCCTTTAGTGGATATATTGATGATCTTTATTTATGAACGTTGAAACGAAAAATAAAAATACAACGCGGAAATTCATTTTGTATCAATTTAACTGTTAAAAAGCGGCAAAAAATATTAGCTATTTCCACAAAATACCGCAGAATCCAAAAACTGTGATATAATAATATACATGTAATTTGCTACATTAAAAAGATATTGCGGTAAGGATGAAAATTAATAGAAATTCGTTTTAATGCATAAAGATAATAATATTTTACATGACAAGTTTATTATATTTGACGTGCAAATTCAATGTATTACAAAATGTTCACATATATTGCAATAATTTAATAACATAAAATTACTTAAATCAAAATGACAAAAAAAACCTTAAAAGATTTCAATGATACGCTTTTGATAATTACTTCGGATTCATGAAAATCACAGAATTTAATATTTAAGAAAATAAAATTCTGCCTTCATTTTGTATGATAACGTAATTTTAAAAGAACCACTTCGATTATGGCTAAAATTTAATACATTATGGAAATCGAAGTAAATTGCTCAGATACCAATATTCATCATCGTACACTGAGGCTTTCTTCGCAGATATGCATATACTTCTTTCGATATTCTTCATGTACATTTTTATCAAATATTATAGTCCATCAAAAAGGTGAAATCAACGTTAAAATTATTCATTTAAATAATTTACAGGTTTTTTAATGTAAGTTTTTATTACTCTGCATAATTCAAGCTTTTAGATTTCAATTAAGACGAAAAAAATGATTCCGCTAAATCGTCAATTTGAATATATGAATTTTTTAAATTTACATCGAGTTCACAATGTTCATGGAAAAATTTATCACTCGTTAATTACGGCGTTCATTATTGACTGAGACAACGGCAAAACAGCGAAGCTAAAGAGCTGCTTATTTAGCGCAGCCACCGGAGAATGCATGAATTAATTGTCCCATTGAAACACTTGATAATTAAACCCTTGATGAATTCTGAGCTACGATGTCTGACCTAAATTTCACATTTCCCTATTTTGAAAACTTTTACGAGAAATGTTCAAAAAATTGTGCATTACATTTTTTCAAAATTTTGCTCGATAAAATTAAAAAGAAAAAGTTTGCGATAGTCTGGCTATTGAATGACGAACCGTAGTTTAAATTAATTTAAGAGATTATATTTCAGCAAAATAAATTTGTCGAGTCTTAACAGGGAACATCTATTAAATATTCATAAACGTTATGGTAGAAGTCGACGATGAAACTAAAACAAATCAGCCGAATTGGCGATAAAGTATTTGGTAAATATTTACGCAGTTGCGAGTTTAATAATGAATAAAAATGGCTTCGTGTATTTGAATAAACAAATCCGATTCATTTCGAAAGATGGACTCAACTTTTCATTAAAAAGTAATCCTCTTTTTCATATCAACGAAAAAGTTGGGGCTTCGGTTTTCATTCAATTTCCAGTGAAATTCTTTTAACGTGAGACTTTGAAACATTAAGCCACGCGGACCCCCAGACACAAGACGCCGTTTAATTATTTCATACCTGCAAAGGGAGACAAATTTTATTCATAATTACATCGCAAGATTGTTTTAGCACGTCTTCAATTTCGTCATTGCGAATTTCTCATTCTCGGGAATAAAAACAAAGTGCGACGAAAAAAAAAATTGAAAAAGGCTTCCAAATGCAAAACAAGATCTTTAATTACATAAAATCAACTGGAATTATTTTTTTAAGAGACCTCATCATCTTTCGTGGGAAATTGAAAATGAAAATTACACGCAAATCCCTGTCCTAACTGTGTGACGTTAGAAACACACGTACAAGGATGTTGTATCTTACATTACAATGAACTTTTTTTTGGTCATAATTGGTAAATTAAATTACGTGTACATTTTAATTTTCTATAGCAGTTTGTATTATTGCTATATGAACATTTTGAATAATGAAACAATTATCTTTTATCATCAAAAAATGTACTCAATAATGAATATGTTTCAATTAAATCTATTACAATTTCCATGCGAAATATTTCATTGATTTACCCAGACAATTCCCAATAATTTATTTACGAAAATAACCTAATTGAATAACATCTAAATTAAAAAATTGATATCAATAAAAAATTTGATAATGTCAGAAATAAAATTAAAAAAAAGACAATAAAATTGTATTGGAGGCGAATAAAAAATGACCAAGTTAATACCTAATGAATAGAAAAACATTGCAAATTTATGTACATATTTTATACAATACGATTTATCATTACAAGTATGTAGCGTAAAAGGGACGAAAAATGCAGGAACACAAAAGCCACATAAAAAGCCGCGACGCTAATAATGAAACATGAAAAATCGCGTTGCTCGTTGAAACGAGCGTGAAGCGATACGAATCGAATTTTATTGCTTTTCACATAACCGAGTCAATGTTTCGTTAATGGCAAAAAAGCGGCCGCTCAATCTGCGGGTCGATAGCGAAAAGCAAGCTGCGTTCATTAATCATCATTTGTCGAAGCGCTGCCAGAAACGTAACCGTTCTCAAGATTAATTGTAGGATCATGATAGGGTCTGTATCAACGAGATATTTCTGTCATGAAGAGGCTAATTGAATTACTTTTTTTTTTTCGCTTCTTCCTTCCTGTTCACAGTGGGACAGAAACTCTAATACTGCTAGATGTCAATCTACAGTAATAAATGACTCGTTTGAATTTGTATGAATTAATTTGTAAATTTATTGATCAAAAAAAAAGTTGACAGATTTTTTTCTCAAAAACTAATATCATCTTCTTCATCACGTTTTTTTAAAGATTATATTGCATTCATATTTTCAAAAAATGAACCTTTTCATTATTACTTCAGCCAAAATGTTTTACAAAATAAAATTGTTCTTGCATATCTTGCAATTAACTTTTGAAAATGAAAACCATTTTATGACTAAAATAAAACGGTTAAAAAAAGCACCGTATCATCATGAAACAAAATTAAATACCAAATTTGAGCAAATAAGACTGAAATGTCTGAATTGAAAGTGCAATTCAATTTAAATGACCATTAAAATTATTTGATCTTAACACATTTCGTATTTTTTGCAGAGTCATAATTTTTACATCGGACGCAAGACGCTTTTTATACCGTCCTTCTATAATGACAAAATATTATTCTACGGCTGTTATTCGTGCGTATTTTTCTTGCGCGATAACGATAACAACACAGACACATACATGCACATATACATCCACACACACACACTGTTAGAAAGTTCTCAACTCAAATGCTAGAACTGTAAAGGAACCGCATTAACGTGACGTTATGTTTCGCGCTTTTCGAAACGCAAGATCTCGTAAAGAGTACATGCTTCGACGGTTCAGAGAAAAGTTCTGGGTGTATGATAGTACAGTCGGAGGTTGGACACTTTTTACTTTGTCCAAAGTCACAGGAAAGTTGGTATCCCCCGCGGATTACGGCTAAACACCAAGTGCCCGGGTATTTTACTTCTTTTGTCACTGTTGACGGCCCAAGGTGTTTGATCTTGTTGTTATACGTGTAATATACACAAGTCGCTCTCTGTTTCAACAGAAACTTTCACGCTGCGATTGCAAACGCGCTCGGGGAAACGTAATTCTCTTTTTTTCAAACTTCAATCGAAGCTGTTTCGGGACTGAACAAAAAATTGAATGAAGCGCTCGTTTTTCATCGAACCTTTTTTCACGCTCTGTTATATAACAGATGTTAAAACAATTCTTAAACGGAGATCATTTAACCGTATAATGCTTCAGATATCAGTGCAAATAGAATTATTTTCTCATTCACATTGGAGTAGTTTAATCTAATCGTTTTATCGTTTATTTTTATATTAGAATTATATTTGAAACAATATATATTATTTTTTATTGAACAAAATGTATTCAACAGAGACAAATTCTTAATCCCCATAAAGTGCATTTTATGTTACGCTACTTATAATAAATTGCAAGAATTTTTCGATGAATTTTTTTAATTAGTAAAAAGTTGAGTTACAAAAAAGAAGGAAAAAGAAAAAAGAGGAGTAAACATTTGTTTACTCGGGAATATTGTACTGGTTTTTTGTTATCGGATGTAAAAAGTGGCAAGCTTGTTAAGATTTCCGATAACTTGGAGTATGCAAAGAAATAGTTGACTGTTCTTTACGTGTCGATGACTTAGGAAGAAATTTCTGAAAACATCGATGGGATGCGTACATGAAAAACTTGGGAAGTCAGGGACCGCGAACAAAAAAGGTGCATGAATAACGTCGTTCGGGTTAAAATCACTCAAGTGGTCCACGGGCGGGGGGTAAAGGGAGAAGTAGGAAGGTGGGGGGGGGGAAGTGCACGAGCTTCTCGATGCCTAAGAAAACGTGTGGCGATGAATCCGAGAGAGCGCGTGAGACAATGCGCAAGAAAAGATTAGAGCCCGGGATGTCGACGGTACGTGTCGTGAGGGCCACGAACCAGCCCCTTCAAAGGTTGCCAAGAGCGCACGTAACACGAGCAGCCAAGATATGAACCACCCGTTGAGGAGTGGTCTGAACGTCTCGAGACGAGCGGTATTATTTTTGCCACGTTCAAACAAACCGAAATGAAAAATGCTCTATTGCTGACAGAATGAAATATTCACCATATTTCGCCTCCCTAGTTTTTTTTATATCTCTCTTATGTAACTGTATATAGTTCGATGTCACACATTTTTTCTGTATCAATTGTGTGACTATGATGTAATTACTTTAAGACAACATATTGACGTTAACATTATTATTATTTATTATAAATTTTGAAGATGAATGAAATGTTAGAACAATTTAAACTTAAACGCTGAAGTTTGAATAATGTACTGTAAATATTTGAGTTTTATTTCAGATATAATGTTTCATAAATAAAATATATTGCTAACAGTATTATACACCTGAAAGTTAAGGTTAGTGATTTCAGTTTAATAATATATTTATTAGATAAAAAAGTAATACTTCGGTATTGTAATAAAACTGAAATGTTAATTTACAAGAATTGTAACAAAAGATTTGATATTCAAAGGTATATTGCATATTACATCGTACAACTTTTTATAACATAGGATGAATTTTCGATTATGTTACATTATATTTTTACTTATGATGAGTGCAATCACTTTGCATTCAAAAAGGTTTTATGTATTCAGTTGTATGAAATATTTACAGAAATTGAGTCTATTACTTTCAGAGTTTCATATTTATATTGCAGCATGTTTATTTAGTTATATTATATTTTATTGATGTGAAAGTTAATAAAATAAAATATTAAATAATGATTACATTTTCTTGTCATTAAAATGTATATTTAACTTATTAATAAATTTTGAACAAATCGTAAAAATTTGTTGTAAAAAAATTAAAATAATTGCTTGTTATAAAAATGTCCTCAATTATAAAATTTATATTTGAGTCTTTAATAAAAGTATAATTTTGGCCTTACACCAGTTACGCAAATAATTATTTTACATTACCGAGAATACTGTCTATTAAAGTAAAATCATTCTCGCGTTATTCGAGAATGTAACACAAAATCCAATTCAAGTAAATGCGAACCTTTTCGTTTAAATTGAATTTTCTTATATACAGAACGATTGCACTTAATTTGAGTGGATATCATTTGTCTTCCACAGGTATTTCGGAATTCAAATAATTCATTCGTGGCATTAACCTACGTGGATATTAAAATTATATTCATAATTTTATTCGAAATTCCACTTTTTTTTAAATTAACCCATAAGTTACTTTAACATTTTTTTATATATTTCCTTACATCAGAAAACCAAATCCATTATTATTAACAACATAAAGTTCGTTATAATAATTATTAAACTAATAAAATACTATCAAATATGTAGAATCGAAAAAATGACTTGTCTTTCTTTTTGCTTTATTGAAGTTTCGCGTTAAATAAAAAGGGCAAGTTATTCGACTAAATTTTGTAAAATTGTCTTTGAGAGAGCGGCAAAGAGACAAAGGCTGGGCGTTTAAACTTTGCCTTTTCTTCTGCGACACAAATGTCCGAATAATTTGCATTTGGCGCATGAAAATGAGATGTGCCATTTAAATGTATTAAAATATGAACGCACTTATCACCTGTAAAGTAAGAAGACTTCGAGTGAAGAAGACAGCTGTCACGTTCGTGACTTATGCCAGACCGACAAATTCGCGGGAATGAATATTATGGGAGTAACCGGCTCTCGACTAAGTGAAAAGTAGAGTATATATGTGTTGCGTCAGACTTTCCGCAGCAAAAGTCGACGAGATGTACGACCAAGTACATCAGCGGTCGTTTTGTGCCTAATATATTACATACGTCTTGCATGATCAATTTATTTTCAATTGTCACGATGACGTAAGCTTTTCCAACCATTTCGAATATACTCTTTTTCTGTCATTCTCAAATATACCTTCGTTATTTTTATTTTGTATTTCTACCGTAAAATTAAGTGAAATTGTTGTTAATGAATGTGATGAATTTATGAAAATTACTTCACTCTATCTCAAAATAAATTTCAAAATATTTCGCGCGCTGTAATTTCCATGAAAATTTAGGTGATAAGCCGAGTTTTACCATTACTTTCATTCATGTAACTTTAGCTAGAATAAACTGTAAAGACAATTAATACTCTACCAATTTAATTAAACCATCAAATGATATAATACAATCCCATTTAATTAAACTACATATTAAATCATTGTGTCTGGATGACGTCAACTAATTAGTTTCAATGAATGGACTAACTATATCCTCTTTGTACAATTTACGGCTTTCAAATTAGACGTTACATTAAGATCGAAGGATTTTTCTCCGAGTATTCTAAAACTGCGGATCCAAACAACATTTCGACGTCTCAGTCGAAGAAGCGGACAGTTCAAATTTTTATATGTATTTTACTGTATAAAAATTTGAACTGTCCGTTTCTTCGACTAAGGCGTCGATTTCTTTCAATGACCAGTCAACATTTTTCAGAAACAGCAAATGTCCGTGAAAAATTATGCCGAATGAATGAAAAAAAAAGCTCAGAACAACTGACAGATTAATATCCGTCGAGATCAAAGGGAAAAAACCCCGAATTCTTCGAGAGGAAAGAGAAAGTAGAAAAAGAAGCGACGGCAATCAGTCATCGGATAAACGCTCTTTTGCGGGCATCGGTTCGGACACATTCATGACATCGTGTGTCGAGAAAAGCGTCACTCGATGGATTTTCAAAGACGAAGGGGACACGCAGAAGGCGGACGTCGGAACAGATATACGCTGTACTACTTTAGCTTCTGGCAAAGTAGCACAACGCTAAACTGCCACCGAACCGCAAGTCTGGGGAGAGAAATCTAGTCGGAGGTCGAGAGATGTGTTGTTGGTATGCATGAGACGTAGAACCCGGTGGCTCCGCCCGAAGTCCTTGTATCCATCACGTCCAAGTGAAGCAAATGCATAAAGGGTTTTCACAAAGTAGAACGCCCAACAGCTATTGCTGAGACATTTTTTTTTGTCGATCGTGTAACTATTTTCAATACAAACATACAATTATACATTACGTGGAGGTAAAACATTTGAAACAATTGTTCAGTAAGTTTAGTAAATTGTAGTTGAATTTATATAATCGAATTGAAGAAATATAATTGATTTCAGAATATTCAAAGCAAAAACAAGTATTTTAATTTGATACGCTTTTAGCAGTTTTTAAAACATTTGGAGGTGTCTTAAGTTTTTTAACATTGGACTGATGAGTTTAAGTCACAGATGCATAAAATCAATAACGTCAATTGTTTTATAAAAGTTGCATCTTTTATATTGTATTGCACAAAGGGAAATCTTATATTTGGCGTGAATGCCAATTGGCAATATAGCAACCGGATTTCCGTTACCTCAAAATTGGCTGGGATTGGTCCACTTTAACAAATTGAAGCAAATATTTATTTTAAACAAAAATGCATACGGAAATTGTTCAATGTATTTATATAACTATCCGAAACATCATAATTCGTTCTTTAATATTAATGCACTCAAAATAATACACTGAAATGTGGAAACTTAAAATTTTGACGTATCGTTTTGCATTTAACTTAAATGTTTACATGAAAATAATTCGGATTAAATCAATCAATTATGTGTTCATAATTAAATTCAATGCATAATATACTTTCCAGAAATTAGTCATGAATATTAATATATTTTGAAAATATATTAATATTAATATAAAATATATTAATAACTTTGAATTTGTTAAATTTAATAAAATCAAGTTTGATGGTCCTCTTTTTTATCGCAGAATCCAGTGAATTAGATTTTTCCAAGTACCATCAAATGTAATACATTAAATTCAACGAATAATGATCCGGATTTGTTGGTAACCTACAAAAAGCTTGTGCATCAAACAAAGTTGCCCCATTGCTGCACCCAACAAGTAATCTTCCTTACTAAATTTCTCTTGCCACGACACTTGACTTATTCGTCGAGTTCTTCACACCAGGCAATCCATTAAAAAACAATAGTTGAATGGTTTTGCGGACACCGAGTGCATCGCAAAACAGATCGGTCTGAGAAACACGGTAGAACAGAAAAGCGAAAGACAGATGCGACATGCGTCTGGTCGCTCAACCACAAACTGACAAACCTCTATGCGACATCCTTTTTCACCATCCAACGAGTGGAATCGACCTGACGATGTTAAATAGATTCTTGGGGAATTCAATAAGTGCAGAAACGAGAGTCTCGTTCGCGTTTTTTTTTTTTTTTTTTTGCGTCTCTCGATCGTTTTCGATTCGCTGTTCGCAGTTTCCAACTTTTCTGTCACTCTTTGTTCTTTTCATTCTTTCGTTGCTCAGCCGTCACTTAGAATTACGTAGGTGAAAATCGGTCCGAAGTTCGAATTACGCATTCAATGAAATTCGGCACGTGTTGTGTTTAGCATTTCTAGTTGCTATTTCTCTCTCCTTCCACTACCCTTTTACATCTTGCATGTTTCTTTAGATGGCATTTAGTGTTTCAATGGCACAACGTTTTGTGCGTTAACGCGTTTTAAGGAGAACTCCACTGTTAAAGAGGATTTTAGGCACCGTCGGGAATTAGTTTCAAGTGGTGGAAGCAATATAGCTTGAGGTCGCCGTACGGGGATGGGAGTCAGATGAAATTGCTTCTCTGCTCGCGCGCTGCAGATACGGTAATTGGGGGATCTTTGAACGCGTTTCGCGCAGAATATTTTCAGCAGCCTGTTATACTTCTCAAACTTTATTTTTATTGGCAGAAATCGGGATTTATCGTGATTAAAATTCGTTAAGATTTTCTTTTTCTTTTTTCTCTCCAAGAACAATTCTGCAATTTGATTGGCGTGATGTTTAATCAAGAAGTAAAGTAACACTGCCAGATGTTATGTTTAATCAAACACGATCTATAAATAACTTTACCTTTAAAAATATATCGATTTTATAATGATGCCGTTAAATTTGATGTGACTAATTTCTTATTTTCCAAAGTGCTGAGCACTATCTTAGTTCAAGGCTGAAGTTGAAACTTTGAAACTGCAGATTTTTGGCGACTAAGTATTTTCGAATTCAAACTCGCATTTCGAGCTTTACTGGCCAATTTTCGCAAGCTCTGGTTCTATGCTTGCTATATATACATATACATATGCAAATGTATATATATATATAATTCTAATTGATTATATATACATAAATAAGCATACATGCTCGTCCCAAATGCAATTCAGAATTCACTGTAGTTTAACGGATGAGAAGATGTCATTGCATCTACACGATGGACAGATAGTAAGTAACTGAAACCTGACAAGGATCGAGAAATAGAGCTTTAGATGAAATCCTTGCGTTTCCTGTCATTAATCCCACTTGCAGCCAAAGCAATGAACGACCGACATGACAGCATTGCCGTCACCACTAGCGATCACTCAAGTTGCACGGAATTGCCCGAATCATCCTCTGTTAGGTTTGGCATTAAACAAGAAAACTTGGGTGTGAATATCTTTTTCTCTCTGCCTTGCTTCGTTTGTCCTTGTTCGTCGATATATCATAGAATACTTATATCAAAGTTTTTCACGTTCAAGTACCCAGGATACAAACATGGTGACAAATTAATTGATTTCGGTCTTGGGAGTATAGTGATAAATGGCGTATTAAGTCAGGCGTGAATAAGTTTGCTCGAGAGTAAATAATTTGAGAATCGTCAGCTTTTGTCGTTTGTTTTCTGTTGAGAGTGTTAGTTTGAAAATGTTTGAGTTGGTGAGACCCAGTTTTGACGAGGAATCTTTCACCATTTAACATATAAATCGAAAACTGAGACAAATTGTACACATGAATAATGCATTTGATTTGTAATGATTAATATTGTAATGTCTTATTAAGCATTATATACTTTACAATAAATGAAATCAATGGAACTTATTTATTTATTCGTTAATCGTTCGAATTAGATCATGTTGAAAAACACTTTAAAATAGTTCAAATTAAAACTTGATATAAAGCATTTCTCTAAATAATATTCTCAGCAGTTATTTTCATGAAACACTGAAAATAGAAGATTTAATTGAAGAAAACTGTACTTTTTTATTGACTCATTTATTAATCAACTTATGTCATTGTGAAATATTTACTGTGAATCTATGATCTTGTTGCTAAACACGTGTTGAAATATTATTATTAAACAATAAGATTTAATGATTTAATGTAATCTTTTGAACAAAAATAAATTTATCAATAATCCAATAGAACAATTACTGCATTTTACATAACGAGTTAATTCAACGAAAAGAAAATGTTTTTCACTCTATCAAGACCCGGTTTAGGCGCTTAAAATCTGATCGAAAATAATCAAACAGTGGAAAAAGCTTCTCGTTTTGAATGAAAACAGAATTTAATTAATTTCGCTAATAAAATAAAAAAATAATTTCGCATGAAAAAATGCATCAATTTTGAACACGTACTTCATTTGAGCCAATTCAACCGCAGTGCGTCAGAGTGCTCATTTTAAACGCCACTTCGACACTTTCGTTTTTTTCAGCGATAAAATATTCACTTCGTTTAGAAAAGTATCAAATTTAGAAGAATATTTTGCTCTCTAACCTTTATATGATAAACGACGGGTCATATGATAAATATACATGAATATCTCTCAAGCATAACTGATATTACATACAAAAAATTAAGACATAAAGATCAAAATCTCATTTATTTTGAGACCAAAAGAAAATGTATAACATAAAAACAGCTTCGATAAATAATACTAATAATAACATTACCAATAAATTGTGTTTATTAAGGAATTACACGTCACCGCAGCATTCTTTTTTACGAATAAAAAAATATTATTTAAGTATGTGATATATATGTGTGGTAAAAGAATTAACATATAAATCTAAAATAAAGTCACGAAAGCGCTTAAAAGCGCTTTAAAAGTGCTTTATTGTTTAAACTGAAATTATGGTCATTTTATTCTTACGATAATTAATTATATGAAAACAAAAAAATTACGTTAAAACGTAATACAAAAAGATTTAATGCATTTAAGTTTAATTACTTTCCCATTTTAACTGCTTTAATGCTGGAGAGCAACTAAAGGCTGTTAAATTATCGAAATAATTAATTTAAATATATAGCAATATTATAATATTTTTTTAATGTATAAAAAAAACAATCTTGAAATTTAAGAAGATAAATATTCATTTAAATCACTAATTTTCAATTACAAATGTCTCATTTATTCACAGTAAATTTCACGTTTTTTATGAACCTTCGTTAATTGACCTATCATGCTCTATCTTCACAATTTATATAAATGGTTAAGCTCATCAAACTAATGTCTCGTGTATTTACATAGCGTTTAGATTTGATTTGCATTGGTTTTCAATTCAGCTAAACCAATTTGAGATTTGCCAGCAAATCTCGTATTTGATTTAGATGATTTTATTAGCATACCTATCCAATGATTCTTAATAAGTTATCGAATTGAAAACAAGATTATTTTGTTTTTCAATTTAAATAATGTTATTCAACATTATTTAAATTCTTTATAAAAGACTGTAAATAATAAGAACATTTTCCATTTCAAAATGATTTATGTCGTTTCTATATTTGGATTTTACAAATTCAATCAAATTTAGATCACTCTAAATTATGCCTACTTCATTTCATCTCCCAAAATAGACGCAAAATAAAATAGATAATTCTAATTTCGATTTACAATCAGATTATGCTCTAATAATTTTTAGTCGAATAGTAATAGTGGAATGATTCGCGACTTCTAATGGATTCACCTTCGGGTTGAACTTGCCAAATAGATATATACGTGAATTCCAAAATCTCGTATGAAATCTAGGTCATAGCACGTACTTCATCTTTACCTGTGCTCCCATTTTTGAACTTGCATGTAAATTTGAACGACGTAAACATTTTATTTGGCTCGCAGCATGTTTATCACGTAATCTATAAAAATTTCATGGATATTCGATTTTCATTATTACATGGCATATATAGTTTATTCTAACACCATAAAGATCATAACTCTTCAGTTAAAGTAAGAGAATTATACAAACTTCTTGCAAATCAATTTATTCAAACAAAAATGCATATCCGTGCAGTTTCAGCAATAAATCAAACATTCAGTTAAGATGAATATTGCTTCAGAAATATAATTTGCGCGATTAATCTTAAATATTCTTATTACAAAATCATTTTTGTTTTTTGAAATAAAATCAAAATGTTATCTGTGAATTAACATGAAAGAAGTTACATGGACAATCTTGGTAGAAGCGTTACAAACTAATTTAGTTGTCGGGAACAATCGTAAACGAAATTCGCAATGGGGTTTTGAAGCGAGCTTGCGATTGATGAACAGCGATTGCGCGCAAATTGTTCTCAAATATTTCGCTTGATCGCTAACGAGTTTTAGACGTCGGATAAACAAAGCCCAAAAGAAAAGGGAGAAAGAACGACTCTCGGTAGACTCTCCAGGATAAACATCGACGGCGCCGCAAAATTAATTAGTGGATTAATTAACATTCTATGCCACAAAGTCGCTGATATAACACTGTTCTGAAGGCTCTTTGTGCTCCATTATGCCTCGATTACTGTTCTTCTGTTACGACAGTTTTTCAATCTTGTTTACTCTGATTTGCCCCAAGAATGATGCCTTTTTTTTTCCTTCCTCATTTTGTTCTATTAAATTTGTTGTCTACCCTTTGAACATTAATAATATTTAATAGATTTTGTCAGGTTAAAAAAAAGGAAAGTAGCGGTTTGAAGAAAGTTGATTACTTTCTGTTGGAAACTTGTCGCTGCAGTTTTCATGAACATGTCATCACTATGTCTTCGTTTATGTAATAATAACCCGGCGTATTGACGATATTTTGTAATGCAAAAGCGGTCAATTGTACGGGCCATTATGTTCAAACTATTTCTGTGTTCGACAGAGAGAATAATGGTTCAATCCACAATGACTGGAATCTTTTTTGTGCGGTAGACTTTTTGTAGTGTTGAATAATCGGTGAAAAGCCCCCAGTCTGTTGTTTGCCGCAATGTACGCCACGTTTTCGACGATTCCGAACCACGAGCAATTTCAAAGTACAGCTAAGTTTTGATACGCCTCAACGGTTTTGTAATTCGCACTACTTTCCAACTGTTTTCTACCACGACCTTTCCTTTTTTTCATTGACACACAAAATCCTGATATACACTTACTCGAGAAGTTTGCAGTTTTGAGATATGTAATTACCGAAGTTGAAGTCATTAAGAAAGTTGCTTCTAACATCTTTTTTTTTAATGACTTCTATTAGATTTTTGACACAGCTGAAAAAGTGAATTGTTCTAATTGAAAAATATCGTTTATTATTTTAGCACTTAACTTTGATAACGAGAAATCATCTGGAATAAAAAAAATTGATTTCATTTCTTTTGAAATAAAATTTAAGAGATTAAAATCAAAGAATTTTCGATTTTTTGATTGAATTGAACTGTCAAACGACTATATCAAATTGTTCAATGAAAATCTCCATCAACCGGAAGACGATTTGGAAAATCGACAAAGTCGAAACTCAGCTCGCTACGACGGAAAAGGATGCAGAGCTCATATATAAAGATCTGCAGGAACCAGAAGATATTATTGTTACTGATCCTTGAACCACTCTAACTGCACGAGATGTCCTACTTTCTAATCTACGAGTTCAAGTCCTTCTCTCGTATCGACCATAAGGCGAAAACATAAACAGATAATAGTCGAAAATGAAATTCAAATTATACTGCGAGTGAAAAAAAAATTAAATTCAAAACCACTGAAATTCATTTTCGCAAACAAAATATCCTTAAAACAACTTTACATGTTGTTGTTTTAAATACGCGACATTAACGTAAAACTTGATAGTTATCGAAATTTTTTCTTCAAGCGAACCACAACGTAGTTGAAATGAAACGCTAAGAAAATAACGACCATTGAGAATGAAATCTAATCTAATATTAACAATTTATTAGAATATGAAACATTTAGAAAATAGAATATTACATAAAAAGCATTCTGAATGTTCATTAAATATTAAAATGAAATTTATATTATGTATCCAATACTTTAATAGTCAAAGAGAAATACTTGCAGTATTAATATTTTATTTAACGTTTTTGTACTTTTATATTTTTTATAAACATAATTTTGATTTATTAATTTGATTAAAATTATAATTCAAAATGTATAAATATTACATTGAACATGTATTGTAAATATTTTATTGCAATATACATACTTCAACGTGAATACATTTTAATCATAATACAAAACACAAACTTGAATTGATCTATCAAACAGTTTTTATATTCGTCAACCAATTTTGCCCACATAAATCGATGTATCAGAAATTGATACAACCTAAATCTATTTGGAAAATCGAACTTTTTTTAAGGTTACAACTTCCGAATGATTGAACTGTATGGTCATATCGGAAATTGAACAACCAGTATTAATATACGTATCTTCGTGGCTGCGTTGAAATTGATTGAAGCACCTCAATTTTGCAATGACAGACATAAAGACTAAAATTTTTTTAATCATTTTTGTTGTACAAAATCAGTTAATACACTCGTTTTTATTATTTGAAAAACTGTTTTTTTGATAAAAATGTTTTAAAAACCATTTAATTAACAAACACACAGCGATATATAATAATAAAGTAATATAATAAAGTAATAAATAACATTAAAATATTATTTTTTTAATATTTCGCTATAAGTTGGAACAATTTAAAAATAAAAAACGAGAATCAATTGTGAATTTTTTGATGGCTAACCACTTTTTATTAGATCTCTATTTTATCCTCTCCGTTTCACTTTCCATTAAACTACAGTACGTTTAAAAAGTTTTAGATCAATTTTTCAAAAAAGTTCGCATAACTGGCAAGTAAAACTCAATTTGATTGACAGTCTTAGTAGCTTCAGCCAATCCTTCAGTCATGAAACAAAATTATTTATATGTTTCTTAAACTTTGAAAGTTCGTGACGTTACTTTTTAGTTATTCACGGGAATACTCCAAATATGTCAATTTTGATACTGATTGTGATCGTTCACTTTTATTTGCTTTACTTTTTTATTTGTTCAATGTTGTCATATTTTTGTAAATAAACAAAACTCAGAAGTTTTTCTAATTGTCATATTCCTGCATTTGATATTATCATCAAACTTATAAACAATAAAAGACAAATTTCAGCTTTTTCAAGAAATATTGATTCTAAAAAAATTTTACAATAAAAGATGAAATCCTGCTTATGTTCTTTATGAGTCATACGGATTTCTTATCCAACGTATTTGAAATGCACTGAACAAATCTATTGAAATCTTGTTTAAGATTTATTATGCAGACGATCAGTTATTGAATAACTGAAATCATTTTGTTTGTATCATTATCCAAGATCTTCAGAAAGAGAATTTCATCTTCTTGCAGGATATATTTCACTTTTTTTCTTACTAAATGACATAAATTAACTGTTTCGATACAAGTCTAAAAGAATCGAAATGATTTGTAACACAAACATATACTTTACAACGAGTGCAATAAATCAAGAAACGTGTTTTTTGTGAATTTGCAGAAACATCACATGTCTCTAGCACAACTAACAATAACGTGGCGCTTCTAATTTGAAGACAATTGGACCGAAATCGTTGGCATTGAAAATTGCACGCGCCGGAAGAAGTGAAGCTTACAATCCTACGTCGTTCGGTGACTATCGAAGCAGAATAATAAATTCTACTCTCGAACTCTCTTTGCAGGCACAAGCTCTATGGCACAGGAGGCTCTTACCCACTTGCCATCTCTTTTTGTCCGTCGGTACTTGTCGTATTTTTCCCTTTTACTCCGCAAGCACGTCCGTATGATCGGCAGTACAACGAAAAACCGTGCTTCCGGCGAAATGTCTCATTGTCGACTTTTATAGAGACGTTATGGCATACCAAAAGTAATGACCAATTTTGATTCACGACGCCAAAGATTCGAGGGTGTCGACATCTAAACGAAAAAACAACTTTGTCTCATCAAACAATTTTTTTTCTTATCAAAATTGAACATATGTAAAAATGTAAGAAAATAAATTTTATCAAAATTATTTCAACTTTGATCAACATCTGAAAAAGGATGATTATAGAAATTTGCATCAAAAAGTCTACTTAATTGAATAATACACAACAAAAAGAACAAGGACTACGAACTGCTATGCATTCGGCGTACGAGATCAATAATTTATCGACAAGTTTAGAGAACTTGAGTTATTTTTTTCAAGGTTCGAAAGTTCTCATGTCATTCACGGTATTTACAATTTAAATACTTCAACTACCTAAGAACTTTGTTGTTCACGCGTATTTTAGTCATTATTTGAAAGTTGGATAATTCTTAGAGAAGCTTTTCATAATTTATCTTTGCTAAAATGTCAATTGAACAATGTAATTCATGTTCAAATGGACTGTCAAAGAACCGAAACATCAACAAAAAATGAACAAAAGCACAGCACTAAAGTCGATGGTGTTTAAGTTGAAAATGCATTGACGCGATAACAATTTTATTTGACATCGCAACAATTCACTTGCCGTTACGTGTTCTTAAAACAAATCTTCCTAAAACTTATCTAACTCTACCCTAATTTGTCCCGCTGAAAAGTCTATTAACGTATATCTCAACAGGCCTTGCGAGTGTCATCGAACTTGGAAAGTTGGGAAAAAAACTGTTTTCAATGTTTTTGCGCTAAAAACGAAACTTTTGTTTCCAACAAAAGTTTAAGATCGGATGAATTTGTAATCGAAATTCTTTTCAATTATTATGAAGCACTGTGTTCTACTTTTTCAAGTATAAAGAAAAAAAGTTTAATTTATTATGATGTAACATGTAAAAAGTTTTGTATAAATTAAACTTACACGTTTGATGTTTTAATTATACATTTGAATAACAACGTTGAATGTATTGAAATTGAATATACATCATACAAACAAGTTTTACTTAAATTCTAATTTTATCACTAATCATTAGTTTTGAATAATATAAATTTTTTATCTATGTTACAACAATAGTTGCAGTAATAATGAAATGTTTCAATTACACGAATGTACTTCAACTCAACATGAGTTCATGTTAAAACGGAATTTATACATATGTTACATCAAATCTTTTAAAGTTTGCCCTGTTAACTTTGCCCTTTTTAATCTAACTTTTTTTCAGTTGTAAACTAAATTAAGTGTTGATCTATATTTAAATATAGCAGATACTTATTATATACATCAACTAAATTATCAGTCAATCTATATGTAATGTTTTCAATTAAATATTTACCAATATTCTTAATAACTGAAAATACCAAAGAATACTTTATGAAAGTGTTCAGATCAAAGACGTAATATTTAATAATTATTGAAAACTGTTTGTTCAACAAAAATGAAATGTTGCTAATTTCGCACTTGAATCCGGAAATCAAAGCAGTACTTTGGCATCGAAGCCACAAATGTCCCTCATTATATCCGATATTGGTAATTATCTATCAACGACTGGCGACCCTCATTCGTCACGCTCGACCCCGCTGGTTGGACCGCAAATGAATTTGTATCGACACGCCTTTACATGATTATCACAGCTGCCAAACCAGCCGATCAAATGGTCGGAGTCAACGTGCGTTAACGTGTACACAATGGCTTCAAAAAGTCGACTCCTTCGACAAAGCGAAAGCAACTCGTGCGATACGTCGATGCTTTTGCTAAACGCGAAAACGAACCTTTCGCCGCTCCTTCCCCGAGCCTTAGTTTAGGTTTTCGCGCGCGCATCCCGGCTCAGCCTTTGGCAGATTGCCTGAGTGAGATAAAATAATCGCTTACGATGTGCAGCATGGCACAGACCGAATATCCGAAGCTCCACGTTAGGGCACGATTCCACTCTCAAGAGCCCTCGACCTCACCCTCTTACGTTAACCCTCATTTTACTCCTCTGATCTTTTCTCATATTTCTTTCTGCGGTACTACCCTTTTGCATTTTGAGCTACTTTCTGCTTTGCATAATCACCAACCGCCACCTATCCCTGACTCGATTTGAACTGTGGCTTTTAAATTGCTTTTTACTCCCCGAAAAAAACGATGATAACACCCCTTTGAGAATCGCGCCTGGATGTACGTATATCTACACACGTGAAACCGCCGCCGAAAAAGGTAGAGGTAAATAGAGGCTCTTAGGGGATATGCAAACAAATGCGGGCATTGTAGCGTCTTTACGCGAAACTCTTTAAATATTAATATCTTAGGAAATGAAGTAAGACAAATTTGACGCCACGAGCATGAAACATTGACTCCAATTGTTTTTCGCGCATGGAAATTCTAAGCATGGCTTCTTCACTCACCCTCAGGGGCATTCAATTTAAAAGTAGACGGCTATTGAGCTATGGTGCTTACCTGAAACAGAAAAAAGGAAACATAAATTTATTGTTCGGATGCGATTCCAAAGCTTTTTGGCTGAAGCTCGCAGCGCCAGTTTGGCATATTTTCAAATGCCTTCCGATGACCTACTACGAAATAGCACAACTCTTAACTCCACAAAAAAACATTCGCAACGTAATTTATCTTATTTTATTGTAAATTTCGGCATCATTCACTTTTCGTATTTTCTTCTGTGGAAGTTATGAGGAAATATGCTTTCTCATTCGTGATAGGTCTTATCGTCTTTGACGCATAATTTTTTTTTATTTGTTTTAGTAATTTATTGAAACAATTTGGAATAATGATACAGTGCAAATATAAAATGATACGAGGCAAATATTTGAATAAAAAGTATGTATTATTATGAATAATAAAACAACTATTAAATCAGATTATTGGAACAAAAAATATTAAGTGGAGCTAAAAATATATATGTCCATTTTATATGATCATTTAACAAATGTTTTATGTTACTTTTTCACATCAGAATAAAAAAAGTTATTTAAGGAAATATTGTGTTTTCAAAATACTAACGTTAAAATAATGTTAATTTAATTTTGGAATCAAAATAATGATTACGAGCATATAAATAAAGGATATAACATTATATATTAAGAACATAAATATTATCAACGAAGTATGTAAATATTTTTGGACTGCATGTAAATCCATCCATGGGCAAAATATGGTTATCTCAATCACATTCAGCCGAGTTTATATACATTTTTCCATGTACACTTAAAGCTTGGAAACTCAGTTACAACGAATATTTGAACTAATTTATAGTTCCCAAAATAATTATACAACCCTTGATATCGCTCTATGCAGCAATTGCTCTATTATCTATAGGTTTAAATCATATAATTTCAACTATTGCGTGATATAAAATAATGTCAATGTTCCTGCATTCATGTACGCGATAACATTACGCCCTAAATTGTTTAATGTGAGTGTTAGGTGCATTATATACCGTCTACGAATAGCTTAAAATTGTACGGAATGTAACTGTAATAAAAAGACCAAATAAAAATATTCTTAGAAGCCGCCGAGAATATTCAGCCGACATACTTTAATTTTTATTATGAAAAACGTCTCTGCACGTGCACACGATTTCGACACATTTGCAGGTAAAAAAAAGTAGGTCATTAAATTTATAGACTAAATCATAATAATGTATATAAAGAATTATATTTCAGCTAATATTAGGATAAAATATTTAAACTTTTCTTTCGGCAGCTAAATCAATACCCTCACGACGAAAGCTATATTTCGAAAATATTTGCAAAATGATGTAAAATTTGCCACTTTTATTTTTAAAGAAATATATTTAAATCTATTTAAAAGTATGTAACTTTGGTAATATATCTATTTCACGGATATTTGTGCTTATATTTTGAAATATATTTTGTTTCGCGAGAGTATATAAATTTGCATTTCACAAAGTAGAGGATATATTTAATAAATTCAAAGGTTCACAATTTTTTTCAAATCAGTTTTCATGGTCTTCTTAAAATTTTAATTCTAAAAACAATAAAAAGGTGAAATTTTGATCAAACTTTATCTTCGTTTGTTTATTTAATCGTGAAAGTCGACTTTTTGAGATCGTTCGAGTCATCAATTTAAAAGTGATATTTGATGGGGAATTATTGATCTTTATTATTATTCGCCCGACAAATAATAAACATCATCTCGAAATATGTTTTTCAATCTTTTTGATGGCCGCACAAAAACCATAATATGTGAGTTTTTTGAAGTGGCATCGTTGCGCGACATAACCCCGGTGCAAAAGATCATTATAAACAGAGGAGCGAACGACAGCAAAGTAGGTAGCTTGGTGTAGAGAGATCGCTTCGTAAGATAGCAAAGGTCTGGCGCAAATGACGCCCGACGAGATAGCACTTTGAAGCGGGTCGAGAGTTCGATACCAAAGGCATATACGTTCGTATCCGCCATTAATACTCCGGGTTTGCTATGCAAGCGGCGTGTAAATATTAACCCCGCGATGATTGGCGCGACAAATTGCGAAATTGAAAAATCTAACGCGTCACGACATCGTCTCGAAACAAAGTTAATTAAATCGCGCCGATCGATACAATTATTCGTTCGAGGGCGAGCAAAACAACCGACATTTCGAACGCTAAAATGTACATTTTTTTTTGTATTATTTTGTTATTTTGCAACGGAGAAATTTGAGGCCACACCATTGACACTTTTTTCTGTTTTACATATAAAAAAGATTAACACAAAGCACACTTTCGATCAATAGCATGGGGATATCGAAACCTGTCTTGTTGAAAACATTAAATAATGAATCTAACTGGGTATAAAGCAAAATGGATTCGAAAGAGTGAAAATACTTTTTGCTGCGGCATCGTTCTTAAAAATAATTAAAATAGTGCATGGCAAATTGGATTTTTAGTCGGTCAATTCAAACACTGAAGTGCAACTGTACTTTACTCTGGCATCGTTTGTTCTTTTTTTATATTTATGCTCAGATTATAAACGTTATCACTTTTTTTTGTTTATCAAAAGATTCGTATAAATGGTAATATTTTGCAAATATGTTGCTTTTATCAACATTTAAAGTATCCCATTGTTTTGTAATTTTCATTTAAAATAGTTCAAATTATATTTACTTTTTTATTATAAACAATTTTTTGCATATTCAAAAGTGCAAAGGACAAACTGGTAAAATATTTTAAAACTATTTTCATATAACTTTTAAATACATTTCCGAGGGCAAAAAAATAATATAACAATTATGTATATATAACTGATGTCAAAATAGAACAAACCAAAATACTTGCTGAATATCAAACAAATCGATACTTAATTATCAATAAACGAACTTTTTGCAGAAAGTAATAAATCAGCACAATGAAGACCTTTTAAGTGTTCACTTTTGCAAACGCAGATTAAATGAATGGTTAGATCAACCTTTTTTTCTCCACTGTGAATTCGATCTTTTATCCGCTCACTTCCATAGATAGCAGTATTAGAAAAATGCGTAACTCAATTATTTGAATTTACGTTAACCTATTGATCAATTTTCGCTGAAATACAGTTGAATCTCGTTTATTAAACTGCCTGGACCCACTGCGTTTCTTCTTAAATCAATCACTGATGCTTTTCAAGCGCACCGTAACGAATGCAATCGAATTTTCACTCGGGCGAGCGAGTCATTGCCGAGTTCGATAGGATTTGTCGTTATTTTGACGCTATTTATTCCTTGCTGCCACCTGTTGCACGAAGAGTATGCGAGAAACAAACGTAGCGATAATTATTATGGCGATTTGCTCAACGACGCGGCGCTGTTGTTGCTTTTTCCCCGTAGCTACTTTTTACGAGCGGTACTGGCTGTTTAGGCGCCTTATGACGCGCTTACCTCTATGATGATCAACTTGAAAAAGCAAATTTTTTTTTCATGTGAAAGTTAACGCTCAAATTCTTTGTTAAATGTTCATAGATGTAAAAGAAAAAACAAAACCACAAAGATTTTGAAGTAAACGTAATGTTACGATAAATAATGTAATGTATTTTGGATAATGTGTATAACCATTTATTAGAAATTCTGGAAATCAAAAAAACGTCGTTAGAATTTCCATTATCAAACCGTAAAATGTTTGAGCAAAAGCATCAGGATCTTTAATCGAATCTCTTGAGCTACTTTCACTACTGCAACCTAATTTCAGTGGCTACGGAAATTTTTGATGTCTTTTCCTCTGAAAAGAATATTTTAAAAAATAACACAAACGAAATTTAATTTAAACTAAACATAGTCGGATTCTGTTAAAATTTTACTTTTTCAACACCTATTAACTTTTCACAAACTCATTGCAATTTTCGTGTAATTTTAAGTTATATATCCAGCGGTCTGACTACTTCAAAAATGTTTCACTGCACAACTCAAATTGAAATGAATGAATTAATTTACCGCGAAAAAATAAACACACTTAAATAATTGTAAATAAAATGTTTAAATACAATTCTAAGTGCATTTTTAACCATTTTAAATGTTAATGTTAATTTAAGATGCTCTTTCTATTGGTTTTCAATTAATTATCTAGATGGAATCAATTTTATTCTATGAAAACTATAAAATGATTCTTGAATAATAATTTAATTTAGTGCTTCAATATCATTTGTCCTCACATTATAGAATTTAGTACAATTTAAAATGACGCATCAATTAAATTTTTAGGTCAGTGCAATGCTGTGCATAAATTAACAAAGTATCCAATAACAGTAACATAAAATACCGAATTAAAATCAGTGATGAATTGTAGATCCTTTTATAAATCAGCGAATTAAATACAGAAGTTTCAAAATTATCGAAACATAATTATTTTGTTTCTACACCAACGTTTTTTACCGATTTCATGTATTTCCATTCAGTGTGTGTTCGTTTTTCGCTTTTATCAAAAGTATTATTGTACGAATCACAAATTATTAATACTAACCTGTTTATAAAGACATTGCTGTGAAATATTACACACTACATCATATATTCAAAAATAGGTCATTTATAAAAGAAAATATATTACACATTAAGACAGCATATTTCTGTTTTACACAGAGAACAACAAAACGGAAATTCAATTAGTAATCACGTTTTATTCGATTCTAATTTCGTTTCGACTAAACAACCATTCTGGCTTCTATCTTCTAACGTAAATTACTACTTCATACATATTAGATTGTTTTCCATTTATGTATCTGAATATTAGTTGTTAAAATGTTTCTGCAAAATGTAATTATGAAACAATCATATACATGAAGCCTTTATTTTAAAGGCATTTTTCTTGTATATTAGATAAAATCCGAAACAATTGTTTATCATAATATTTCTTATTTCATGCCAATTTCGTTAACAGCCTTCTATCTTGATTCAAGAAATGTTCCTGGTTTTTTTTAAAGCTCCTTAAATTATGACCCAACAATATGATCGTACACCGAATCGCGCTATAAGCCAATGACAATTGTGGAAACGAAAGCCGCTTTGATGCTTTGTGTTTTTATTCCTCAGCACTTCAATATTTTCTCCACAATCATAACTACTTTCACCGATGGCAACTAAAAAAAAGTTTTTTTCCCCATCGTGGAAAAAGCAGCATATTAACACACTGAAATACACAGATAGCCACAAACAATGCAAAAAAATATGCTCAAAAATTAGAAAACGGAAGTTTTCAATCAGATTAGAGGCAATGGCGAACTGAAATACTGCATTGATGAATATCCGCATCGTTGACGGAACCAAACAAACTGCGATTCACGAACTGGAAAATTTATATTTTCACTTCAACGACCAATTACAACTATTTAGCGGCTGATGTGATTTACGATTTTTTTTTTTTTTTTTTTTTTGCAATTTTATAAGCTCATTTTTATTTTTCGAGATTTTATGGATTGCACGTGAAAACCGCTGCCGGTTTTGTAGAACACACGAAACCATAAATTTCGACTACGAACCCTACAATTTAACTTTCTTGCATGATTAAATATTCCCTGAAAAAGTCATTCTTATTAGTTTTGTTGGATTTAGGAAAATGAATATGGCGCTTTTTTAATAACCATTACTTTTTACACAATTTCAATGAAAGATACAAAACAAATTCCGTTCGTGTTGCACTGACAAATGTTACTGTAATTTCTTTCGACTTTTTAAGATGATTTTACTTTTGCATGTATATTTTATACATTTTCTTATAAGTTATACAAGTTATATGGCAATTTCAAAAATCGTAAAATACAAGATTACAATCGTAAACATTTTGTTGTCGATTATTTACTTTTTTCAAATCGTTTTAAATAATACGACTAGAAGTTCAGATTGAAAATCAAGTATCGAATTCTGTAATTTCATCTGATGCTGTGTGATAGAAGTTTATTTAAGTTATTTAGACAGTTATGGAGAAAAGTTGATAATAAGTGCATATAAAGTTTGCTAGTATATATAGACTTCTTGATAGATTGAGCTGCAGTTTTGTACATAATAAAAAAAGACGAAAAAAATATTTCGGGTATTGGCAAAACTGATTAAAAATTTAAACTAAATAAATCAAAATGAAAGCTAATTATTTTTTAAATAATGTAATAATATACTTGTTTCTCGTTACATAATTTTACTTTTATTTATTTTTGTAACGGGGAAGACGAATTAATATAAAATTAATTAAAGTAATAATTAATAGTATTCGAAGATATAAATAATACATAAGTAAAATATTATTATCAAATTATATTTAAGTAATGAATTAAATAAAATATAAAATTTAAATATAAAATTTAGTTTAATTCATAATAAGTTATTTTAAGTATATAAGATGATATATATAACATTTCCTTATTATAATATTTAAACATTCATTGTGTAAATTTCACTTTAAAATCAAAGAAAAATACCTAAAGTAACCTAAAATATGGCAAAACCGACTTTTGTTATATTCACTTATCATCATTATCATCCAGCGATTAAAATTAAACTCACATCAATTTCGTTTGAAAAATATTCAAGTGAAGTGGAAAGCAAATACACGAAAATTAGCTGGCTGAGTTATCCGCCGTCTGAACGTCGATTAAAGTCAAAAAGACTTGTGATATTAGCCTCGCGCTCTCAAGCCGTGCCAGTTACAATTAAAATTGTAAATTTTACGAGCGTACATAAATAATTCTAGTCGTAAGAATGTATCCGGACACGACAGTCGAAATCAGTTGCTTGTGAAATGTGCCGGGGGTTTTTAATTTGAAAAAACCTATCGCGTGAATGTACAAAATCTCGACGCTCAACGTCTATTATCATTCGCAATATTCATAATCTCATTACAACGTCGTAAATCAAAACGCACGTTCTCTATATAACGTATATAAACCGGCAGACTAATGAAACACGAGGATTTCTCGCTATTTCTGCATTGTTATTTCAGATTCCACTTCGCACGCGGAAGCACTCACAACTCGTAGCCGCATAGGAATCCGTGCAAAAATATATAGGAACGCAATGCGGTTACGTCCAAAACTTTGCACGAGCCCTCTCACCCCTAAACACTGCATTGACGCGCAACAACTTACCGTTATGACATCGTCGCAGGTGCATCAACATTAACTCTTAGACACTAATACAATCTGGATTCATCATAGATGCGCATGCGGTAAACTCAGATTGACAGCAATAATCCGCAAAGCTATTATTTGTTGCATAAGTTTGTAAATGCACTACGAAACATAATAAGAGCCGTTTGCCCTTAGTGCTGTTACTATAACTGTTCATTCAACTTCTCTTTCAACTAAAGTTCTCCATTCTTTATTCTTTCGCTGTCAACTTTCAAGTTTTTTCCAGTAAATTAAACATTTACAATTTTTTTGTTTTATTTGTACAAAGATTTAAAAAAGATAAGTACATCTTTTTATTACAATGTTAGATTATTTAACTGGCTGTAATTTTCATGGACATTCATGGACGATATTTTAAAAAGTTAAGCGCAAAAAAGTAAATAAATATTTTAACGATTCTAGTTCGTTTTTGGTTTGCAATAAAAGTGCATATTTTTGATTTATGTGATCTATCGAATGTTACATTGCATATAAATTCACGCTTTTAATCTAATCTTTTACTTACGTGAATATATGGTATTAATAAATGTACATTTAATATTATTCTTAAATAAAACAGTGTTTGAATTTAGGTTATGAAATCAGGATTCGTTTGTATTATTACGAAATGTTATATTAATTATTAATATTTATTTATTTATTAATTTTTTTATTTTTTTTTTTAATTAAATATATTTATTAATAAAATATTAAATTGAATGTAATTTCTTGTACTGTAAAATGTGCTCTATTATGAAACAAAAATTGTTTCATATTATATAATAATCATATGAGTTAAATTGTATCATGTATACTTTATTTAATAATATTTTTAATCAAACTGTCGATAAACAGAAGTTCAATATTATGTACACTCTAGTAACAATTTATTTGCTTATATTCTATAATCTATATTTAAATTTATTTTAGAAAACTGAAGCAATCGTATAAATACAATAATAAATTGCTCCAATTCCAATCATAGAGTAAATTAAATGTTGCTTAAGTAATTTAATTAATAATTTCATTTATTAATGTCAAATATAAAATTAAATGTTATAACGTATGTTCCTTTATATACTGTATATTATTATTTAATAAAGCTGTTATGACGCTTATGTAATTAATGTAAAACTTTTACCATGATTGCATTAACTTAGTTAATGTATCAATTTCAAACAAAGTAATAAACCAAGTTAATTATATGAAGCGGTATTCTGACTATTTTCTGCAGTAAGTATTTATATATATCAAAAAGGTATTTTAAGTAAACGAAAGGTTCTGTCATTTAATTGGTTTGATATCAAATTATATATTGTATAACAACATTTTTTATTACACTTATTAATTAAACACTTATTTTTGACGCGAACAATCTGATTTACATAATAATTACCATCGTTGACATTTTAGTACGTCATGTTTATTTACTCATATCACTTAAAAATAAATTACCGAACTAAGTATGAAATTAAGGCAGTTTTGTCTCTCTTTCTATCCAAAAAATTGAAAATTAAACATCACTTTCGTTTCATTATGAAGAAAAACTTTTTTTTAAAGCTATGATGTATTCATAAACTTTATCAAATAACCTTTGTTATTTAAAAAGCACAAAGTCATTAAATGTCAATGAAGATTAAGCTAACGCATCGCTACAACAAATCAATTTTTTTGTTCTCGAAAATAACTTTTTCAATACAAGCAAAAAAGCTTCATAAAATTCACAACTGAAAAACACAATGTGAATTTCATCCTCATCATTCGTTTTTTATTCAAACGTCCATGAATAATTAATTCATTAGCACTAATTTTTATGCCAATTAACATACAACTATCAATAAATAAACCGTTTTTATTCACCAGCATAACACTAAATCAACATTCAATACATCGTTCATTTTTGCCCAGCAAAATCGATCGTACTATGAATAATAAGTCCATAAATAAGTGTGTGCCTCAGACAAGCAACTCGAATGAAATTATACACCGGCGGTGTTTGGTAGACAATTATTTCTAACCAATTGAAGTCATCAATTCACGATTATTACGATGAATGTCAGACTGTAGGAATAGTTTACAACACAGCGGCCATCCAAAGAGAAGAAAATGAAGGAAAGTTCAGTCGGTCCGGCTCGTATGCTTCACAGCAGCTTGTATAAAATATGCATAGTTCTCTCGTGCCTTCCATCCCCGAGTGCTAATTAGCCCGGAGAAGAAGAGAGGAGGTCAGAGGCAGCGAGATTCTCGCCGCTCGAACGAGGTAAATCACCCTGCAGTGAAGGAGTTGGCGGCGGCGGCAGCGGCGGCCTTGCCGTATCGTTGAACGTGAAATCGATATCATGATTATATGTAAGTGTAACATTCGCTTGGTGTTCATTCGCGGCCAAAGCGAAAGAGAGAAAGATGATCACAAATCAAAGGATCCTTGACAAATAGATTTGATCGACCGACACGCAACGCCCTGAATTTCCCATTCATGCATTTATCTATTTTTTTTCCTTTTTTTGTCCCTTATTTTCTTTCATTTAACGAGACTTTATTTTTCGAGCGCAAAATTCGACATTTTTGCCCAACTATAACAATTTTTTGAAGAAAATTGTTCAAACCTGAACATTTGTTTGACGTTAGTTTTTGCTCGTTGCAGAATGTTGGTTTTTGTTTTAATTTGAAAAAAATGAAAGAGGAAGTTAATTTTATTCTGTGCACTTTTTTTTGCTTTTCATGAAAAATTGTAATAAAATTATTTATTCTAGGAAGCAGTGATTATGGGTAAAAAAAGATAATATTATTTCTCCGCTGGATTATAATTATCACTGCAGACAATTTATCCGTCACCTAATTGTTTATTGGAAGATCTTAAATCGGATTAAAATAATAATTCTCTAAATAGCATAGATCATTTCAAATCATTTAGCAGCGTTAAGTCACTGGTCTTAATAAGCTTATTATTACTAAGAATATTGTCAAATATGTGAATTAATTTATTAGAATAAATCTAATATAAATAATTTTTTAGTCAAAAATGTTCCTAAATTATAAATAATTTTTTATTTATATTAGATTTATTTTATTTGAATATGAATATAAGTTGCCACAAAAATAGAAAAAAATCATACTTCCATATTATTTTTTTATGTTTTTTATAGGTACATACAATATATATTGTTAAAGATCACCTTGTGTAAATAATGTAAAATATGTTTACAATTTGTTACAATATGTTTAAATCAAACTATTGACTGCAAGTTAAGGTGTTTTTAATAACTTAAAATTTTAATCGTTTATATCAACAATTTAAATTATAAACATTTTCTCATATGACAAATAAATAATGATGATATACTGCGACAAACATTATTACGACGTTCATTTGTTATTCCAACAAAAATAACAGCTCCTCGTGATTTTCGCAGAACACGTAGCATTTTTACGAATAAGAGTGACCCCGAACGTGGGTTTGGGCCAACTTTTGTTGCGCCTTCTTTCATCTTTCGTACTCGTTTCTAGCCGCCGCAACTTTTCTCTCTAATTTGCCATTGTCGCAACGTTTTCTTTGAGACCATTAGATAAACTTGAAGAGTCTCCAAGATCTCAATAAAACCATGCCATTTAATAACTTTGAACTTTATTGTTATTATTGCCCAAAATACAAAATAAATCTTTGACAAATTTAATATCATTAAGAATCTTCACTCATAACAAAAATTCATATTTAAGAGGTGAAACTTTTTTCGAAATATTAAAAAAAAATACATTTCGAAATAAATGCAAAAACGCAAATTTATATATTGCGACACACATTTTGATGTATATTTTTTTCCTTCGGGATTTTCAATGACTATATTAGGAAACTAAGATCGATACATAACTATGGTCAAGAAAATTGAACCACTCTATGATCACTTTTGCTCTACTTTCCAAAGCAAAATATTCAAGAAATTATGCATTAAATTTGAGCTGAGAAATACTTTAAGGGCGAACTTTAAATTCAGTGAGCACAGTTCTAATTTTCATGAACTGTTAACTAAGAAAATAAACGTCTTATGAAATTGTTTTTAATTAAATGAACATTTATTTCAATTTTTATGACATAATATTCGTCTTCTTTAACGGAATTTAAGAATGAGGCAACATTCATATTATACAATTCATTATATAAACGTTACTAAACAAGAATAATTAATTCTCTTTGTGTTCATTTTTTATCTTAGCATGCAACTTTGTTGTCTCTATTAAGAATAGAAACAACAGTTTGTCTAATTTGGAGAATTAAATGACACTTAAATTAATTTACTAAGTAAAGATGAAAGATGTAAAAATGACTGCATGAAAGATGAAAAAATGGATAAGTCAAAAATCACTTTCATCTTCTACGAGATATACTTTTTCTGCAAACACAAAACAATATCTTTTTATGAAACATAATATGAAACTTGTGATGTGTGAAAAAAGTAATTTATACATTAAAAAAAAAAGATTAAGAAATTTTGAAATAATTATCAAAGAATAATAAAATTGATATAAAATATCATTATAATATAAGTAGTAACAAAGATAATTTTGTGTTCGTTATAAAGTATGTCTACATCGATAAGGCGACAAGGCCGTGCCAAGTGTAGTAGATAAAGCTATATCAATGAGTACGTCTTGTCAGCAATGGGAAAGTTGAAAACGACCTCGTTTCATTCGGAGTAAATGCAACCTTTTTCCTTCCTCTTCTTCCTTTTCTCCGAAAGCCTCGATTAATGAAATTAAAATATCGAAATACACAAGTAAAAATAACGAAAGGAAAGCGCAACCGCAGGATAAGTTGACGTGGAAAAGCCAGCAAAATGAAATGCGGTCGAAAAAACGCATCTGTTTGATTTTAATTTGGATATTAAATTTTTATTAGTCGTCAAACGGAATTTCTATATTTCAAGGATAATAAGTTAATTCAATGATGGTATCGGAAAAATGAGTTAATATAACGAAGAGATTCAGTGTGGGATATAAAACCCATGCGCGTGTTTTTAATTTAGTTCTTGGATAAACGACGAATGCAAATGAATACATATAGTGAAGAGAGACGTTTAGGAGATTAATTTCCGTGCGACAATGGAATCGCGTTAATCAATATTGGCCGGATTTTCACTAATCGACGTCCCTCATGTTTGTAAACTATGAAAATTAACATGTTGATTTCGTATTAAAAATATGAGGAAATAACAAATTTGCGTCCTTCACAATTGATCAATAAACAATCAGGTTTTGCAATTCGCGTCAATTTATAAACGTGAAAGTGAAAGTACATTGATTGTAATCAGTTGCATATTTAGGAGATTGCACATTTTGTATATCAAACACTGATTGCAGTGCTGTTTGATGTTATAACTTTTCGCTAACAAATAATCAACGGTTATTAATTTGTTATACTCATAAATAAATCAACTTTTTGTGGCATTGACTAGAAAGTACACGAAAAGTTGGTTCAAGTTTTAAACTAAAATAAACTACATTTCATGAAATTCAAAATTATGTTTGCAATACTTATTTACCTTCGCAAAAATTGATATGTAAAGTAAAAATTCACTTACAGTCAGTTTAACTTTACTCGTAATAATTCATTTGACATATTATGACTTGGTTTATTTGCATCTTTTAGATTTGTTTCTTCCAATTAAAACGAACCGTATTTCATTTCCGGAAAGTTGACAATTTTTTCTGTCGCTTTATTTCACGTTTTGTTCCGTAAAAAGATGCCAATTAACCTACATTTATAATATTCATTAACTGTCTGCAGTGTTTTGATAAAATTTCAACTATTTTTTTGTTTTTCTGCTTTTGCTTTCGCTTGCAACACATATGATTAATTGCAATTAAGTTTCGCATTTCTACCATTGGATTACACATGATATAAACATGTGGTCTCTTTCATTAAGTTTTTCATCTTTTTTCTTATTTTTATGATTAAACAAATTATAAGCATACAAAAATAAATTCTCTTAAACTTAAATGTTTAGTTTTACATGCATTATTCAAAAATAAATTTCCGAAATTCTTTACTTTTGTGACAATTTTCTCACAGCTAATTGATCGTATTTCATCAAATTACAATGAATTTAAATCTATCGAGTATTGTATTATTGTCAGCAAAGGCATAATTAACGGCGTAAGAATAAATTGTCTTCATAGACGGAGTGGAGTGCATTAGTGCGGAATCTCGGTAAATCGGATACCTTGAATTCGACATTCGGCGAAACATTTTGGCGCTTCATTCTGGCGCGGCCTAATGCAATTGAGGTCGATAGACTTCGGGCTCTCGGAGCGACACTGATCTCTGCGAACATTCGTCTGACATACGCGAACTCTGTTTCAACTGCAATTGAACGAAGTCTCTCTCACTCGCGCGCGTATGCAACGTACGTTTACTCGCCCTGCTTTACAACCTGACAAATTGGATTTGTAATTTCCTCCGGCCGATCGAAATGCAGACCAGCTGGCCGCGCGCTTGTTAAACACACAATCGGAGTAAATATGTTTGCGCGCATTTATACGTAACGAGACTTTGACCGTGAGAATCCGAGCTTTGATACGACAAAGGAATTCCTAATCCAAGAGAGAATTTCCGCACTTCTTGTCCATTCAATTTTCAATCCATTCAATTTGCCAATCATTTAAAAATCTACTCATGTTTTACACTCTTTGAACCACCAAATTGTTGACCCTTTGTTCTATCACGTTTTTTCCCCATTTTCAAATAAAGATTCATGGGATTACTTTTTACATTGATTTAAAATACGGATTTGTGATAAACATATGCAATGGAACTATTGATTTAAGAATCATATAAATAAATCTTGTATAATGCAAAACGTATATTGTCCATATATTGTTTATATATTGTACATATAATGTTCTTATATTGTCCTTATATTACCTTAATATTGCCACTATATTGTCACTATATACATATATTGATCATATAGTGCTCATATAATATCCATATATAGGCCACATATATGCCTTATTCTGCAATATATGTGGCAATATAGTGACAATATATACTTTGAATTACTGGGGAATAAGTTGTCTTTTAATTAAGACATACATTCAAAGAAATAATTTAAGTAACATAGAAATGAATAGTACATTTTGTATATAAGAAAAAAGAACTTGTACATATATTCGTGTATATGATAAAAGAAAGTTTTAATGGAGTTGTAATAAAGTTTTTTGACATTCATTGTAGAGCCGACTATAATCAATGCAATACTTTGTCGGTCGTACTTCAATTGTTCTACTTCCAACAACTCCGACGAAAGAAGATCAGCTTTAAATCTAAATTTGCAAATCATTGTTTGAAATACAATTTTAATACGTGCCATTTTAATTATACATCAAGTTATACTTCAAAATTTTAATTTAATCGTTTACTTATCATTATAATTTCTCTTTATTATAGATAAATTTTTAAGATTAGTATTACATTTTCTTTTGAATATATTTTCTGTAAATTTTTATTTCTATTTTAAGAAGAAAAAAGAAACCCCTTAATATATATCTAATCGCGGATTTATGAAAAATGAACTCGCATATATACTTATTGCACATGTTGTCGTAATTCTTTCGCACATGTAGACTTTTGCAAGGTAACATTTAAGATTGAAATTCAGTCGCGTGTCGTCGTGCAAAAAGCATTAAAGCTGCTTGATGTTAGCTTGACTATAATGCCATCGAATTAACGTGTATTAACAACCGCAAGATCGTACATTCTGTCAAGATGTGTGTGCACGCACCTTTAATACGCCACTCGATTAAGCGCACAATCGATAGGCGACATTAACGATTGGTCTCTCCGCCCATAGTGCTCGTATAAATATTCTACACTCGTAACATTTTTTTTTCTCTCCTTTTTTTTATATCCAGAATTGGATCAGCCGAATCGTTAATATTTCAACCTCGATTCTATGTTCCCGATACCAAATTACGACACCTTTTAAATTCATTAAATATCATAAAAAGCTGAATCAACTGAACCAAACGACACGTAGTAATAATTTTTTATAAATTATGCTGAGGTCAAGAAACGTGTAATTATTTTACTCCAGTTCTGGATTTCTTGCAAAATAATTGATCGTAGTTTTATACGACGTTATTATGACAAATCTCAAAGTCATACTTGTCATAATTATTTTATGATTCGTGTTCTTTCTATACAAATTAATATTTATAATTAAATACATTATTTTTATTCCATTTTTTTACTAAAACATTTTCTACAGTGATATTTATTTGGAAATTTTAATATTTTGAAATAAGTGAAAATTTATTCATTTAAATTTGTTTGAGTCCAAAATCTTCTATTCATTCAAAAATGGAAGTATTTGGACTCAGAAAAAGTAAATGTTTACTTATTTTGAGTGAAATTTTCCTTTTTTCATATTTAGAAAGTAAAGATATAATAATTGAAGTGACTATACTGTTTGCACTGTAATACTCAAAATTTAATATCGAGTTACGTCGATTAAACAACAATCGATACTATTTTTATCGGTAATTGAAGTATGTGTTTATTAATGCCCCTCGACAGTTACGTCAATAACGATTAAAATATACCTCATAGCGAGAGCGCATTTAAAATCACAATAGAAAACGACCAATGATATACTATCACTCCGTTGGTGTATTACTCACTTTAATCATTAAATATGAAAAATGGATTTCGTCAAAAATAGTCATTTACAAGAAAGCTAATTTCAAGCTTCATTATGTGACTTAAAATCTTAAAGAAAACTTTTTACACGGCAAAATTATTAGATAGACGTATATAAAGCGAGGAAAAAGGAAGAATGATAAAAATGGACCCGGTTCGTGAGAAAACTACTTCTAGACAATTTCGAAAAACAGCTGCTTCATAAACTGCATTTAAAATCGTCATTATAAGTTGGCAATTATTTATATAAACTTATTACTTGAACAGAGAATTAGAAGACACAGAAAGTCTATAATTACATTTTTTTTCATAAAAAAGAAATAACTTATTATGAAGATTTTGTGGTAATGCTGATGGATCACGCAATCTGTTTCCACATTCAGAAACTTTGTAATAAAAGTCAACTGTAACGCAAATTTTTCACGGTGCTGGACTTACAAAATTTGCTAAGATATATTTCATCAATTTAAGAATAATTTAAGAGAAAAAAATATATTTTTAGTTCTTAGATAAATATAAAAAAAATATATTCTTAGTTTAAGATACTTTTATTCCTTTTTTTGATGATGAATTTTTTTTTTTTTTTTTTTTTTTG
>JABFPJ010000509.1:0-39508 GCA_022817425.1 Gryon sp. ZL-2020 | reverse complement strand
AGAAAAAAAAAAAAAAAAAAAAAAAAAAAAAACAGAAAAAAATGAATCGGGCGAATTGCGTCCTTAATATGACTCGAAATTATAACAGTCACAACGTGATCTTGTTAATTCGTGCTGTTAGAAGAATGTTATAGATAAAAGAGCAAGAGTTACAAAATAAATTAACTAAAGTATGATGAATTATGTATGGAGAAGATGATATATCTATAATAAATCCATATTAAATATTAATTTGAGTTGAAATATATTATTTCATTCCTTTTTCTTTATACAATCTGTTTAAATAAATTAATATATTAAAATTGGAGAAAACAAGTCTAATAAAAATTACTATACCATTTATGAATCTTAAGGACAACTCGATATCTAATCAACCCTGTTAAAAAAATCTATTAGAAACTAATAGGACTGTTTCTATAAGTATCTAATCGTTTCTATGCGGCTTTTGTCCGCAAAATGATCATTTTTCATATATAAATTTTGACCATCTATTAGTAATTCCACATTTATCCATTAATCATTAATGGAATATTCACATGAAAATGATTTTTGTATATTTTCTAATAGCAGTACTAATAGAAATTATAAAAATTATTTTTTAAGTGGAAATGCCCATAAGGACTAATGAACGAATTGGAATTTGCTACAAACGGTGCAAATTCATATATGAAAAATAATCATTTTGCGGACAAAAGCCGCATAGAAACAATTAGATACTTATAGAAACGGTCTTATTAGTTTCTAATAGATTTTTTTAACAGGGAATATATTGCTAGTATATTACCAGTATATTGCCAAAATATTGGCAATTTATGTTTTCCATTACAAAGATGTTTAAATTTACAAAAAATGTTGTTGTTTATGTTAGTGTTGAATGTACAGGCAACATATTAGCAATATATGAGCATTATATTAGTAATATATTGCTAATATCTGTTTTCAATTATAAGGGTATTGAATACATTACTTTAAACAGAGCAAGTTTTTCATTTAAAAAAGCAATGTTTTCATACTTTGTGCCTTTTCTGTCACCATGGTAACCGCTTGTAGTACTACTAAACGTCATAACTTATCGTTAATACCTAATACGAATAATCTACATCATTTCTTTGACTATTTATTACTTATAAATTAGGAATTTATTAATTAAGTGATTAATTGAAAAATGAGATTCAAAATATCATCCCAAGGAAGCCTTCGTCACACTCAATTAGTAGCATGTGTAGCTTGGAGCTCAGCTGACGAATTTTACTCATGTGGGTAAGTCACTTTAAATCAACACATATATATACAATATAAAATTAATTAAATAAATATTAAAAAAATACTTATTTTATTAATGTAATTTATGTTAAAGCATTGAAATAGCTGAAAAACTTTTCGCAATAATATACATATAAATATAATTTTTATATCGTTAAAAAATGACTGAATTTTTCAATAAATCATTTCGATAGTGAGGACCACCGATTACTATGCTGGCATTTAGAAGGAGGATCAGTGAATTCTTCACTGGTTACAGAATTTCCGTCCGACTTTTTTGCCACGAGTATGCAATGGCATCCACGCTCATCCCCGGGCATTAATGCCACTATGAAACAATCGTTGGATGTTTTGTTAATTACCACTGCTGATGGTAATTACTTTGCCGTAATATCATATCTCATATATAAGATCTAATATAATAATTGAACAATTCTTAATATAAATGCAGTTGAAATAATAAACCCATGTTATTTTGACTGTAAATAATTAAAAAGGGTACAAATATTTTTTTGAAAATTTTAGTTAGATGAATAAAAATATATAAAAAATGCAGATTTTATCTAAGAAGTTGTGTATTAAAGTTTTTAGTACATTTTACTTAAAAAAGTGTAAAATATTTAAAAAACATATATATGCTACTTCACGATAATCCTACCTTAATTTATTTTCTATATGCTGTTTTAGGTAAATTTCATTTAGTCAATAAAAATGGTAGAATCGAAAAAAGTGTTAATGCTCACAAAGGAGCTACTTTATATGGAAAGTGGAGTTATGATGGATCAGCTTTATTTACAGGTTTAAATTATACATTTTATATTAATTTTGTAAAAATTAATTTAAAGTAATATATACTTTTTCTTCATTTATTTAATAAAAATACTTTGATTGAATGTGAATTATTTATTCATATATATATATATAATATTTTTGTTTATGATTCATTAATATCACGATATTAATTAGCCGGCGAAGATGGGTTGGTAAAAATTTGGTCGAGAAGTGGAATGCTTCGTTCAACAGCAATTCGAAATACGCAACCAATTTTAAGTGCGTCCTGGAGCCCCGACTGTGCCGCAATTTTATATTCCCAGGGATCATTTTTACTTTTACAGTCTCTCACTTCCAATACGAAGCCAAATAAGGTATTACCATCGTATCATATACAAAATATTAATGATACTTATTGTGCTATAGCGTTTTTTTTCGTACGCAGTTATGCAATATATTCGATTTTAAGATATAATCTCGAATATCTGCAGAAATTGAAACAAGAAGAAAGTTTGGTTCTACAGATATTTTAATTGAAAATAATATTAAAACAGAATTTAAGTAAAAATTAATTTGTTTCTTTATAGTGGCATGCCCATGACGGATTAATTTTAACGATAGCATGGAATCAGTGTACTAGTTTAATAGTTTCGGGAGGAGAAGACTGCAAGTACAAAGTAAAACGGTCTAATTTTTATTACAAAAATATATTTTATTAATTATTATTTATTTATAGAAATAATTACATCAATTTATTTGTTGTGAAAGGTGTGGGATCAGAATGGTAATTTACTGTACAACAGTGTTGTTAATGATCATCCAATAACGGCACTGAGTTGGTGTTATTCAGGGAGCAATTTTGCCGTTGGATCTTTTAATACGATTAAACTTTGTGATAAAACTGGGGTATAAACATTAAAAAAATCATAAATGTATTAATTAGTTTCTTTTTAAATAATAAAAGTGAATGATTTACAGTGGACTCATTCATTGGAAAAAATGAATACTGGTAGTATTTATTGCATCGATTGGTCAAGCGATGGAACACAAGTAGCTATAGCTTGTGGAAGTGGTGCAGTTTTCACTGCTCATACTATTGACAAGTATAATCTTTTGATTAAATAGAACAAAAATATTTTTTTTTTTTCATATCTGAGATCAGAGCAGAAAATAGTACATTATATGTCATGGGCGGAACAACAGCGATTATAGCCAACCGAGTAGGAAGTGACAATAATCACTGTTTCGCCCTCGATACATATTTTACACCACAAGGTTGGTATTTCATTATTGTTCGAGAAAGAGGTCGGTAAGTAGCTACTTACCGCCCGCTTTCGAGAACAATAATGAAGTACTTACCGTGTACATGTGGTGTAAAACACTTTACTGGGCTAGGGGCAGTAAAAAGACCAGTTTTCTACTCTTGGGCGCAAAAATGGGTTTTTCCTGTTCCAATTTCAATATCTCATAAAAGTTTTAAACATAATTTGTATAAACATTAGTCGTTGAAGAAATTTTCTTATCAACTAGGAGATTAGAGTGGAATAATTATGAAGCTGTATTAGTAAGACGCAAAGCGGTAGAAGTTACGGAAATTGGTAGCGAACGTCGTGAAATACTTGAAATATCAGATCGAGTGGTGCAATTAGAATTCGGATACGAGCATTTAGTGGTGATAACTCCAACTCAATGTCACGTATATTCTGTTACGAATTGGAACACTCCAGCTATTTTTGACTTGAAGAACGGATCTATTTCTGCAGTTATTCTAGCAGAAAGGTAACACTCAACAAATTAACTACATTATTTAAGTAAATTGTTAATTTATTGATTAATTAAGAATCACTATTTTGTTGCAGTCACTTTCTTCTCGTTGAATGGAATATTTTGACTCTTTACAATTATCAAGGTCGCTTATTGGGTATTCCAAAATGGAAAGGAATGTCTCAGGAGCCATTTTATGCACCTTGCATATCGCTTTGTTCCGATACACTGGTTGTAAGAAATCAAAGCAACAGCAAATGTACACAATTTTGATTTAAAAAATTAACAATTTTTTTTTTAAATACAGTAGAACTTGTGAGGAGTCCTGTTTTCTGTCTTTCTATTAAGTTTGAAGAGTCTTGTATTTCTATCTTTTTTCCACGTATGCTCTTGTATGATAGAAAAAAGACAAAAATATAGGACTCCTCGCAGACTATAAAGGAAAACAAAACAGGACTCCTCACTAGTTCTACTGTACATTAATAAATCAATTAATTTGAATACTTCAATCGTTGCAGTAATTCATGTATTAGAAATTTCACAAAACAGACCAATGACAGAGGGTCAATCTTACTCCCATTTCCAAGACGTTCATCAGTTAGCACTGAATCAACTTGGCTCTGTTAGGGAACGTCAATTAGCAATAGTGGATTCTAATCGAGATTTGTTTTTGGTCTCAGTTCGAGCCAGTGGATTTGGCAGAGTTTGCAAAATTGGTAAAGTTAATGCAATATAATAAAAGCAATATCTAATATTTATAACTTAAATTTGTTTTTGTCATTTAAGCTGTCATGGCACATAATATTGCATGGGCCAAAGATGCCAACGTTTTGGCTGCAATGCTGGATGCAACTCTTTCAGTCTGGCTATGTCCCAACTGTGTCCATTATAGTGATCGTCAAGCCATTCGAAAAACGAGAATCGACAGAGAAAATAGGTGAATAATTTTTAAATTATTTATGAGAATAACAATTTGGTATTCCCATATATAACATAAGATATTCAACATTGTTTGTTCTGCTGCTTTAATGCTATTATCATTTCCAGTGAATATGGGAAGCAGCCAAGCATAGTGAACGTTCACAATGGTAAAGTGACCGTGAGACGAGGCGATGGTGCATTGGTGGTAACATCTTTTTACACATTATTTACGAGTCTGCATCATCATATACTGAATAACAAATGGTCCGAAGCAGTGTCATTATGTCGCATAGCTCAGGTATAATGACACAAGAGTTGAAAAGAGCGAACAAAATTATACCATTTGTGGATAGCTTTAACGCACTTAAATCAAATTCGGATTGCAGATATTAACATTAGCACATTTACGACTTTCAGAATGACATTTTGTGGACATGTATGGCAGTCTTAGCCATTGACAATAAGGAATTAACAATCGCAGAAGAAGCCTGCACTGCAATCGATAGATATGACAAAGTCGAATATATTCAATATATTAAGGTGAATTACGATACTTATTTATAATCCTATTTTCTTAGAAGAAATTAATAACTTATTCTGTACTCAACTCACTTGATTACATTAGAATCATTTAATAAACATTTATAACTTAATAAGTAAATAAGTACATAAAGATTGAATAACGTTTATATTTAACGAGATCGGTTGCCTTAGAAACTACCTAATCGTATCGAGCGATTAGCCGAAACGGCACTTTTGGCCGGGGATTTGTTATCCGCAGAAGGGATTCTTTTGCAAAACGGACTCATTGCTGAGGCAATTCGCATAAATATCGAAGTTTACAGTTGGAATAGGTGGATATTAAAAACACAATTGGAAGTATACAAATTGAATATCATAAACTCAATAATACTTTTTTCTTTCTCTTAATTTAGGGCTTTAGAGTTAGCCATTAAACATAAAGTGTGCCTCGATGAAGTACTTGAGGCGCGCAAAATGTATCTCAAAATCATAGACAAAAAGGAGACTAATCAGAACTATTTATCTTATCAAGAGCATGTAGTAAAAATGCAAAACAGTACAAAAGATAGCGCGGACAATATTCGACCGAAGAGCAGCGAATCACGAAAATCCACTCCTCCGATGAAAATGCAAACTCCACCTGGAAGTGCAAAAATTGCGGTTTAATCAGTTTCCTTAAATATCATGTATATAAGTGCATCATTATTTGGAGATATAAAAAATTTGTATTTTTACACAATGCATTCAATATTTACCTATCATTGCGTTACGTAGCGTATAGCCCATGTTAATACAGCCAAAAAGATGGTAATAACGACTATCCAAATGCAAGTGACTGTTCCCAAAGACTTTGTTATTTCGGTTTGCGGACGGTACCTCAATATAACACTTTCCTAAATTAAAAAAAGAGTTATTTTGAAGTTTGATATAAATTACGAACAGGGTTGTTGTGGTTTATGCATTTTCAAAATCAATTACTTTTTTAGGGCTTTCAGACTAAAATTTTATTTTTTCCGGAACGTTAAATAAGAAATAAGTATGTAAAAATAAATTATAATGATTATTTAAACATCTTATACAGATAATCTTTTGACTAATTTTAACATTAAACGGCTATAAATTAACTAATTTCACAATTTGGCAGAAGTGAAATAATTATACCCAGCCTCCGTTCATCTGGACCCAAGGCGCAACGTCTTCCTCGAGAATAGCTATCATGATTCGTTGAATGATCGGAATGTAATCGTAATGACCTTGTCGAGCACAATCCACAGACATTCCACCAGCCACGGCCATAAAAGCCACAATTTTGATCCAACTGATTTCCCCCTGGCTGAACAACCCTCGTGCAACACCAGTCAAACCTTCGGCAATCGACTGTTCCGATGAAAATATACCGTAGCCAAGTTGTCGGGCCACGCCGATGTATAAATTTGGATTCACCTTCTCAAGCTCGATGCCCAGTTCAATTAGAATGTGAGATACGTCGGTGATGGCTTCGTAATTCGTACTTATCCTTCGTATTCTTTTGAATCCCAGTTTTCGATGAAAAATGCCCGATCGCTTTAAGCGATTCTTTATGTACGAGGCGCATATTAGTGTTCCCTGAAGAGAATTGCACATTTTATTTCAGTTCTTGATCAAATTTTTTCAGGGTTGTTTGCGCTTTATGCAAATATATTGTTAATACATTCTTTAATATATTCTTAATATATTTGTAAAAGATTCTAAATATATTTCTAATGTATTTCTACAATAGGAATATATTGAAAATATGTCATGAATATATTATCAATATATTCACAATATATTTTTCTTTTTGATAGGAGAACATGTAATTGAAATTAAATTTTAAAAAAATGTAAGAATAATTATAAAATTCTCTGACTTTTCCATGACTTTTCCAGAAAAATAAAATACCCTGACTTTTCCAGGTTTTCCAGCAATATGCGTTATTTTAAACAATGTTTGGTTTGAGGAAACATCACGTTTGTCTTTTTTTTGTCTTTTATTTTTTTTTTTTTTTTTTTTTTTTTTTTTTTTTATTTGAAAATTAGAACACTTGTAATCTCATTATCTGATTGTATACAGATGAAATCGGAACTGACTTGATGAACAATATCGTCTGACGCACAGCTAGAATCTGAGAAGCAGAATTTCATACTGATTACAGACATGACTCAGATGCTCAACTGCACAACAGGAATGTTATTCGCACAATTATTTAAGTGATACACTCAAACTAGATTAACGATTGTGATTTGATTTATTGCAAGGAATCATAGTGCTTTTAGTGAATGAACAGTGGCCTATAATTATTATCTGCGTGACCTAAAATAGCAATTCCAAGCCAGCATCAAGTGTTTATTATTTTTTATTGTTTTTCTTTGCATTTTAAATTTAATGTTTCAAAAAAAGTAAAATTTACTACTTTAGTTAAAATTATTATAATATTGTCATTATAATTATAAATAATAATAATGAATATTAAAGTAATCTTTTTCTTTTCAAAGAAAAGCGTTAAAATTAGCTGCACTGATAAAATTAAATAAATATAACTTGTAAGATAATGTAATCGATAGTACAAACAATTAACACCATCGATGCTTTCAATACTAATATAGAATCGAAAGAATACAAAAAATGAAAAAATGTTGTCTTTGTAAAAATGCACATTTTATCAAACCTCATCCATATCATCCGATGATTCATCCTCATGTAGAGTACTATCTTCACTTTTGACTTCCTTGCTATCCTCAAATCTGACTTTTCTTCTCCTAATGATTCGTTTGATAATTTTGCCATTTCGAATTGTGATATTTTTCTTACTATCATCACATGTAATATCCTCTTTACTATCTTCAATTTGAGAATCTCTCATACTATCCTCACTTTTAACATCTGTTGTACTATCCAGACTCATTTTCAATAAAGAAAAAAATATTTGAAATAAATAAATCTTCAGATAATTAAAAACTTTCTTTAATAAAATTTAAGTTCATCACAAATTAAACAAAAATTAAATAATAGAAACGCGTGTTGTGCGGGAACTGCTTTCGTTGCTCCAGTAATTATATTTGAAGAGCAATCAAATTTTCACATTCGGTGTTGCCAGTTCATTGAATTTTCATAAATGTCACGTGAAAAACTGTTTAGAGTATACAAGATATGACAACATCTCAAAATAGTTTCTTTGATTATACAAAGAGAGAAGGAGATGGACTGAAAGATAAAAAGAAATAGAGAGAGAAGGATAGAGGGAGAGGGAAAGAATGGCCCTGTCACAACAGTAAATTTGGAAAAGTGTCGAAGGACGCTAAAGAAAACTCAAACATATGTTTCAGACAATGTTTTGTTTTGTAACAAAAAGTCTAGATTTTATTATTAATCATTAGTATTTAATTTCACTCGAATGATTTATTTACAAGTCTAAAAATGTACATTGAATGTGTATTAATTATTAGTTTATGTATCGTGTATAATTTTTCTTGTTTCTTTGTGTTGTTTTTGTGAATCGTTTCTTTTCGATTCTATATTTAAGACTCCTTTTAATTCTAGCATCGTAAATCAAGTTTCAGTGATGCACTCAGAATATTTTCATTATTCATCCTTAACAAAAAGAGTTTCATTAATTTGATTTTGCCAGTTCATATTTGTTTGCTTTTAATTCCTGAATTCAAAAAATCATGCACACATAAATTCAGCAGACTTTGTTAACTTAAGTTCCAAATTTCATTTTTCATTTCGCAGGTATGAAAAGCATCTGTACACATCTCGGGAAAAATGCCCTATATTTTTACCTGCGAAACAATAAGTTCTATAGAAACTGCCGCGACTCTCCATCGAGAAAACTTCCTGGACACCGCATCACTCACATTACTAAGTCTTCTTCGCGCCGAGCCGACAACATTCGAGTTTCCGGCCGCGCTGAAGTTAATGAAGTTTGCATGCAAAGACGCCGCCAAGCTGTTGCTGCGTTGTGTTCGCGCCGGCATTGGACTTAAATTTGCGCCGTTTGAATTCTGATTAACATTTTGCGACACCAAACTTGGACTCAAGTTTGATCCAACATTAGTTCCTTCATCCGGAAGTCGCAAAATCGGTACAGTTCCAGACATTGTTATTCTCTCTTAGTCAAAATAAACACAAATGAAAATAAATAAATAAATAAATATAAATTGCATGAATGAATGAAAGTAACTGAATGAGTAATACTGTGAAGAAATAAAATAAATAATCAGTGTGTCTGATTTTGCATTGTTTGGCATGACGGAGCGAGTCGCAAGGACGCGCGTTGCAAAATGTTCTGCAGACGCATTCTGAACGTTCGAGTTTTATTTCTTCGACGTCGAACAATAGTCTCGTTAAGTCAGTACCATGAAAGAAGACGAATTGGGCCTGCAAAAAAGTACAGAGAAAGTCATATATAACGAATGAATGTATCAAGATTTGACTTAATATAATGTTATATTCTACAAAATGTATGCCATATTGCCTCAATTAATATATATACATTATATATATCATTTATATATAAATTGCGGCAATGTGGTATATATTTAAGATATAATATTATATTTTATATATTCGTCCGTGAGGGTTGGCAAAAGGGATAGGAACGCATGTGTGCCATGGACATTGCGCAAGCGCCAATCGTCCAGCTTCATTTATCATTTAAAATCGGGCCTTATTTATAATTGCCATCGTCCGGGTAATTGTGATTCAATGGCTGGCTAATGCACTTTGCAATGTCGTTGTTTTTTATTTATTATTCGCCGTCTTTTGCTTTTTCTTATCATCATTTTTCAATTAAAATCCAAATGAATGTTTTTCGTAAACGAAAAAAAAAAAATTCATCATCAAGTTTTTATTGTATCGTAAAATTTAATGGGAAATGAGCCAGCGATTTAGGTTAAACTTAAATTTTTTTCTTTATTTTATAAAAAAATGGTTTTGCAAAAAGTGCAATAAATATTAGTTGTAATACAGAATCTATAAAGATACTTTTATTTTCTTTATGTTAATGAAACAATTTATCGACGATGCTAAAATAAGTAAAAACTGTGATTTAGTATGCGCGCTTCGTTAGACAGTTTGTGCCTTCGGCTTCAGATCGCAACGGCATACCAATTCGCATTGAAAAATAAAATTGATATTTCACCGTTGAACAGAGACGAAGAAACAAGTGTTCGAACCTTTAACGAAATGTCTCTAATTAAAAGTCTCGTGGAATAGGAAAGATCGACTGACTTTTTTTGTCGCTCGTTTCTTTTTCTTATTTTTTCAAAAGAGACGTTATTAAGTATTGTTTTTTTTTTTTTAAGTAATACACTCATTATGCAAGGTCATTTTCGTCGATATATTTGAATTGCTCGAACATATTTCAATGCGCAATATTTATGCGCTTGTAATTTGCAAAAATTATTTACTTTTTTTTCGGTTAAAATATTATGCTGGTGGGATGAAGCGAATTATGTAATGAGCTTCCATGAATATTCGCGCCAATACGCGAGACGACTGATTGCTCGGTTAATCTTGTTTCCCCATTTCAACACGATGGGATATTTAATCGAGACCCTTTTTTTTATAGTTTCTTCTATTAAATTAGCTTATGGAAAGATTATGCTCCATTTGTCGTGCTTATGAATGCTTTTCTTTTTTTTTTACTTTTTGTCTTATTTTATTTTACACTTTTTATTATCAACAGTTGAGTTTATTTTTAAATTAGAATTAAAAAAAGCAAAGTGCAGCGATGAATCATAAGAAAAAAAAGAATGAAATTTCCTATAAGAACTCATTCATGATAATAAAAGTTATTGAGTTGGCAAGTAAATGTACTTTAAATAAATATCGTAAATGAAATGATAGAAAAAACTATTCTGAAGAATGTTATATATATTTAAATTAAACGTAAGTTTTTTAAACATTTTTTATGAGAAAGTTTGTAATCAACGATTTGGATAAGTTTGAAGGAAGTGTCAAAAATAATCAAAAGAAATCAATTCTGTAAACTTTTCACAATTATTTACCATCTCATAACTTTTTATTAAAACCCTTAAAATTATTCATTTAAAATAATAATATTAACTTTTATTATTTTTACTTACGATTCACTTTTATATTCAAATTAAAAAAAATGATAATAAATTTAATTTAAAACATAAATTGTTCAAAAAAATTGAAACTAAAATGTAAAAACTCACTTTGACACAATTTTGACGGTGAAAAAGGAAAAACTTAAGATATAAAACAAAGGATGATGATTAAACCGCAAAAATGACGGTCCCGCATTGTCAGTTGAGCCTTCAGAGCGTTCCACTCCCGAATCACACGTTTTATCGACTAACGCGATTCTGTTGCTCCGCGTGCTTGTTCGCCAGTGTTTTTGACGTTATGAGCTCACACGCGGCATTCCCTTTTAATGAACGAACCGCATTACGCAGCTTACGACTCGATAACGAATGCGACGTGCTGCTCATTGTATATATATATTTTTTTGTATTCTTTTCTTCTTCTTTTTCTTGTCTTTTTTGTCTTTTTATCAGCACTGACGTCCGCTGCGCGATATCGCTGTGAAACTTTATAAGTTTTGGTTAAACACAGGTGCTTATTATAATAACAAGCGCTGGTTTTTAAATGAATATATAGACGTGAAGAAAAAACAGATTTGGCAAGAAAAGATCTTCAAGTAGGATCTTTAATCTTGCATTGAGAAGTTTGCTTTGCAAACCTTCTTTGAAGAAAAAATAAATAAAAAAAGAAATTAAATAATCACAGAAATGAATTTCTATTTTCAGATAAAAGAACCAGTTTTTGCCAGCCTTTTGGAATCTTGAAAAAGACTGATTATGCAGTTTGCTTTATTCTATGGAATGTTTTTCAATAAATACGTTTTATGAAGTGTAGATTTTATTTATGGTAATTATTCGTACGAAAAAGGGGTACCATAAATTACAATAAATTACAATACTTATCAAACTGGAAAGGCGTTTGTAATCTTAAACTGAAATATCAATGGAGTATAAAGTGTGAATAGACATAACTTCAATTTTTAATTTTTTGATCATTCTTTTAAAATAAAGTCAAATTTACGAAAGAAGGCTCAATTGATATCTTCAGAAATGTTGTATTAAACAGTTTAGAACAAATTTCACAATTTTTGATGCATTCTATGATGAGATATTTTGGAATACAATTTTTGTTAGCAACAATGCATTCAAAGTAATGAAATTTTTTTTCACATTTTCTAGAACAATTTCTGCAGATAACAGCCGAAACCTTTTTTATAAATTTAACTTTGCTTTAAACAAATTCATTTTAGATATTTCACCTTAAGGTGATTCTTCAGCTGTGTAAGAGCAGAACATAATTATCATTATAAATCTAATTATTTTGAAAAAATAGTTTGAATTATTATTGTTGTTGATTTCAGTATTTATTAATAAAAAAAATGTAACAATTGAAAATATGTAAAGTAAAATGAATGATTACACGGAATACAATTGAAGAAAAATGGAAAAACGGTCGTATAATTTGTGGGTAATAATATAAAATTTATTTCTTTTTTTAGATAATATAAAAAAATTATGCACTGTCATGTTCAAATTACACGTGTTCACTTTTCGCGTGTAATTCACCAATTAAGTTTGTTTAAAGTATTTAGTGTTTGCTTTGAAAACTAAATAATAATTTTTAATAATTATTAATTATATGTTACAATAAGATATTTTATTAAATCGATATAAATGATTATATGTAAATGATGACTTTCAATAATCTTGTCTGCTTTAATTGTAAACTCGTTTTTCTATCTTGAATAATTATTCTGAACATAAAATTGAGGCACTCCATTTTATTGTTTCTTATGAAATTATCCTATGCATCAACTCTTACTTCAAGTATTTATTTCTTCGTTGAATATGACTGAAATAAGATATACCAATTAAATCGAGTTTAAAGTCTTTACATGGCATCAAATTAAATGTTAAAAGTAAATTTTAAAGAAAATAAATAAAAGATAATATAATATTAATATAAGTCACATATATAATTGGATGAAATTTGTATGTTTTATAAAATTGAAAGATTACAATTTTGAACAATTCAGTCTTATGTAAGTTTTCAATACAACTTACTACAATTCTACTTTTTAATTATATAAAGTAAAACCCAGTTGCAACATAAATATCTCAATTGTATTTAATTGTATAGTATTAAATTTAATTATTTTGTGATTGATAATTTAATTTAGTTTCGACCGTCAGACTGTACATGTTAATGCTTTGTAGAAAATATTACTTCATTTTCATTTAACTAATTAGAAAATATGCATTTTTTCGATTTAAATGCAAAATAGAAATTAAAAAAGAAACCGTTATTTTTAACTTCATGTATTTTAAAAACAAAAAATTAAAAAAATAATTTAAAAAATGTGTTTAAAAAAAGTACTTCAATAACAATTTTTTGACATTTAAAAAAAACTTAACAAAAATATAGTGTTGAAAAATGCTTATTTTTGAATGCATTCAATTTTAAGAACTTTGTAATATAACTCAAAAAATAATCTAATTCATTTACTCCAACGTGACTTTTATGAATAAACAAATGTAATTAAATAATTCAAATAAACAAACACTCGATGAATGTAATGTACATACTGAATTTATAATCAATTAAGTTTTAATGAACGATTAGTTCTGCGACTGACTTATAAGTCTTCATTTTTCTCTTACACACAATTTTATAATCAATTTCACACGTTGGAATTTCCAAGTTACATTTTTAACACGAGAGATATATTTTACGACACCAAGAGAAGTCGAAGAATTCCGTCGTGACGAAGAAAAAAAGCGAGCCAATTTTTCTCGATCGACAGATCATTTTTACGTAAAAGTCGCCACATGAATCAACCGTTTTTATCATCAACTCTTTTCTTCAGCGAATTGCTTTTCATGATAGCGATAAAATAAACCATCTGTTAATGATACATTTCAAATTTCTCAATTTTGCGATAAGGTTTTTAATTATTTTGTACTTATTTATTAAAAGCAAAAGCTTTAAAAATCAACACGAGCAATACTTACTCAAACATGAAAAAAATGTTTGCGTTACACGCAAGTTACGCAACTTGGAACAGTATAACTTTTCTGTTAACTTTTTTGCTAACTTTGTCGTTGTTTACAAACGCAACTTGATTATCATATAAATGGGTTCACATAACTTGGAATCAAATTTTTGCTGTAGTGATTCCTAAGTTTAAGAGATAAATCATGACATTTCGAATCTTAACATTTTGTTTCAACACCTGTTTAAACAAATTCCACATTTTTTATGGAAAATGCATTGTGATTGTGAAACATCAATTATTCATGACACTGCAGTATATTTGATTTCTAAGAATTAAAGTGAAAAATTACATATTTATTGTAAAAATAATGGGAATTCATGAAAAAATACAGTCATTAAAAAAGTGAAAAAATAAATAAGAACTTCTTTATACTCTATGAATGAAAGAAAAGATTAAGATGAAAAACATGAATTAATGAGTTATACATTTAATTTATTGTAAAAATGCTCAGTTTGTATTAAACGTTTCGAATGTACAAGTGGCGTCAGTTGTTGCAACTAACACTGTTTATTGATTGTTAATACTCATCAATGCGTTTTCTTTATTTTGACAATTGAATGATGTTAAGTGTTTATTTGTTCATTTCTTCTTTCTTTCGGTATAAAAAACAGACAACGCGGAAATAAAATTGAAAAATGATAAAACCCAGTAGTTGATGTAAATCATGTGTGCAGCTTATTATCATTTTGTGTGTTGTAACTGATGTTTAGTCGTCGTCGTCATGAGCGCCTCCCGTTGGTGGTAACTTTGGTCCGCCCGCTTTCTTCGCCATAATAATTTGATCGACTTTCAAAATTGTGCACGCAGCTTCTACGGCATTTTTGATTCCCCATTCTTTAGTCAGATATAAATCTAAAATACCTGCTTTCACGGTGTCAATTGTACTGGCACTTCCAGCCTAAAAGAATCAGAAATGCAATATTAAAAATCATCTTTAAAAATATTTAATTTAAATATTTTTATCAATTTTGTTTAACAATTCAAAAGATTTATTTAAAAGATTCCATTTCAAGTTTAATTCAAAAACATTTCATTTCAAATTCTGTCGAAAAAGATTTCATTTTTAGACTAAATTTGAAACGGAATGTTTCTCGACAGAATTTGAAATGGAATGTTTTTTTTTTTTTTTCAATTAAAGTCGAAATGGAATCTTTTTAAACTATTTCTTGAAATTGAATAGTTTTCGTAAGGACCGTCAAATTTATTCATAAAATTGTATTAATTAAATTCATACAAGAATAAATACTAACGTCGATATCAAAACCATAAGTCTTGTTTCCTTCTTTATGAGTAGCATAAAGTTTCGAAATAAGTTCTGACGCTTGACAACCGCTGTTTTCGGCCAAAAGTTTCGGGAAAATTTCAAGCGCCATGGCGAATTTGCGCACTGCGTATTGCTCAAGTCCAGGCAGAGTGTCGGCATAAGCGGCCAACTGCGCGGCAAGTTCAATTTCAACGGCGCCAGCGCCGGCCACAAATCGGTTATCCCTCGTGAGGCCCTTGAATGTGTTGACACCGTCATCGATAGCACGCTCGATGTCGTCCATGTAATTTTCCGTGGCACCTCGTACCACCACGGTGCTGATGCGACTTTCGCTTCCATCAAGTCGGAAGACGACTATGTTTGTATCACCCAACTCATCCACGTAAACATTGTCGGCGTAACCCAGTTCTTCATTTGATGGTGGCAACTAAATAAAAAAACAGTTTTTTATTTCCATTAAATTAAATTTAAAATTAGTATTCACTAAATATGATTTATTATTACATTAGTCAGCATTGATTAAGTTTTGATGATTCTAAAACTCGCAACGAAAAGTGGAGACTACTCATTTATCTTCCTCATACTTGAACCATACATACTCATTAACAGTATATATATATATTAATTTTATAGTTTAATTAATAATTAATTAATATAGTTTAATTTTACAAAATTATGTAAACGAAATTTTGTTTGCAAAAATATTAAAATTAACAATTACTTTAATGAGCCAATGATAAATTTATATTCAATAATTAAAAATTATATAGTATATATATATGTATAGTTAATAATAAAAAGCAAATTCATTTGTTTGTAGTTCAACTAACCAATTTCGTCAAAGCGGTAGCATTAACAGCCTTACAAAGTCGTCTGAGATCAAACTTGCTGGGAATTCGAACTGCCATCAGATCGTATTTGTTCATATAATGCAAAACCATGTCGCCGAATTTGCCACCGGAAACAACAACAGTTGCTCCAGTGTCAGCAATGGCTTTTATTTGCGACTCCAATAGAGATTCTTCACCTCTCGAAAAACTCATCAACTCATCGGCCGATTTAATCAACACGGTTCCCTTTGTTTCGGTTTGTGTAATGTCCACTGCACAAGTGAACACGGCAATCTTTGCGTTCGTCTTTTTCGTCACATCGCCTTCGACTTCCCGTTTAAAAACCATGCCCATAACAACTTGCGAGGCCTGCAATCCGGAACCCAAGATTTTGCAAACACGAACGTTGTCTACGTTAAAAGTCGTTTTCTCCGGCAAAATTGAGATACAAGCTTTCGTGATAAGCGATGTCAGGAAATCCTCTTTACCGTATTGTTTGCTCATCACGGATGTTTTTATGCATGGCTTAATTTGTTCGGGGTCTCTGTAGTTTTTCACTTCGTACACAACTAAGGTCGGCAAAATTTCCAGACACTTTTTTAATGCCAATTCGTAACCTTCTGAAATCTCGGATGACGTGATTCCCTAAAATAATATATATATATATATTTATTTATATACAAATTAAATACAATTCACTTAATTAAATAATTTACAATTTTAATCTCAGGTCGATCATTTGTAAACTTTTAAATATGTCTTATTTTTATTTATTTATTTTTCCTGCATAAACATTATTTTGCTACGTTAATTTGATTGATTATTGACTTTAGGTTTTAACTTTTTGCGGATTTTTAAATAGTTTTTAATTTTTTTTATAATTGGTCAAAGAAATTGGATTAATTATTCTTAATTTTAATTCTAATTTAAATGCGATTTAATTTTATATGTGCAATTAATTTACCAAGCGAAGTAACTCTTCAGCTCCTTCCAACAAAGCACCAGAAAAGATAATAACAAAATTTGTGCCATCGCCAACTTCCGCCTCTTGCATTTTTGAAGCCAACACCATAAGTTTGGCCGCTGGATGTTCAACTTCCAGTTCCTGAATAATGGTGGCAGCGTCGCTTGTAACAAATAACTTTTCCAAATGATTGATGACCATTTTGTTCATCCCATTAGGCCCAAATGCTGTTCTCACAGACTGTTGAAATTGTTTGCAAGCAGAAATGTTTCGCAAAACTGCTTCCTCGAGTCCGGAGAAGAACTATACAATCATAAGCAAAATGTAAATAAACAAATTACAATTTAAAATAATCTGTTGAGTCTTATAAATTAATAATAATATAATAAAACATTGTCTATTAAATAAGTAAAAAATGTATAGTCCAATAAATTATTTTAAATTATGAATAAGATTTAATAGAATTTTTAAACCAAGGAACTTTTTCACAAAACTTTGTTTACAATTATTATTTATATTAGTTTATTATATTTGTATATTTATAATATACAAAAATCAATACTTGTAATTATACTTTGATTGAAAGAAAAATAGGTTAATTTAAGGTAGAACACAAACAGTAAAATTATTATATATATATAGTTTATTATGTTTATGTATTTTTTATAATATAAGAATAATATTTGCAGTTATACTTTGATTAAAAGGAAATTAGCCCATTTGAGAATATAAACACAAACTCTGCAAAAGTTAACCACATATCTAATATAATCATCACTTATAACATATAATCATAATTTTTGTAAATAACGTCAATAATCATAAATAACAACTAATAAAGTAAAAATGATTAAAGTAAAAAAGACGTGTCTTTGGACGCAAGCTAAAAATCATTTCCATAAAAGGAGATTGTGTATTGGTGTGAGCGCGTTGTAGACGAGTGTCTTGTTCCCACGTTTTTCAACGTCAAACACGAATTACTCGCATTCATTATTCCATTTGTTTAATTAATGAATACTTACTCTTGCTCCCTCCTTCAACATCTGAGGGAAACCCGGTGCTTTTGGGATGTGTAAAGCCATTGTGTGATGAATTTATTATAAAATAAACCCGGCGAATAAATTTCTTAACCAATTCGTTTTGCACTCTTTACAAAGAATAGGGAGCAACGAGATTACGAGAATGCCAGACGGGCATCCGATGGTTCAGTCTACTGTAGCGCCAACTGCAGAATTCATCAACATAGTGTATTCAAAATTTAGCGTGTTCGGTGTCGATAAGTCGATAACTAAATTAAAATTAAATTAAAATTTCACATAAATATCAAAATTTACAAATGTTGAATTACGATCGTTAATATCTATCAAACGTATATGTCACGGTTTATGTCTTATTTCATAAATTATATATTTTAAATAATATATAAAGTTCAAATGACTCTCTACATTTTAATAAGTGATAATTCACTTATATCTTATGTAGTTTTTCACTTACTCGGAGTTAATTTATTATGATCTTTATATTGTGAAATCGACAATTAACTTCGAATAAATGAATATTAATTTATTCGAATTTAGAGAAGCATCTTTTAAATAATAAGTTTAATTTATTATTATTATTATTATTATTATTATTATTATTATTATTATTATTATTATTATTATTATTATTATTGTTATTGTTATTATTATTATTATTATAATTATTATTATTATTATTATCATTATTATTATTATTTTTATTATTATTATTATTATTTTAATTAGGATTTATCGATGCTTTCAAAGTTTCAAGATCGACAATCGACGTTAATCTTACGAGATTTCGATATTAGTTCGTGCAGCGCTAAGTGGGATAGACTGAGGTGGCGCATCAAATATTTTCGTTTCACTTCACGTCTTCACGTTATTTTCACATGCACTTGTTGGTCAGTGTTTATAGGTTATGTTATTGCACTTTATGTGAAACTAATAAATTATAAATATTAATATTTTTTAAAATAATTTTTATGTATTTTGTGAGTACAACTTATTCAAAGCTTATTTCAAAATGAGGAAACCAAAAGGTAAATTATGATACTATGTTTTTCAACAATAAGTAATTTAATGTTGTTAAATAAAAATCAACATTTATTATTAAAGTGCTATTTTTAACTGTAGTATAAGAAATAATGCTTAATCTTAATACAATTTGAAATTATATATGATATAACATGTGTATTATTTACTTTTTATGTAAAAATATTGTACTATAAATAAATTATTTTTTAATATTATTTAGAATTTAAAGAAAGCAAAGCAGAACGTATGGTTATGACAATAGGAGAAATCATAAAAGAATTATTAGTTGCACATAAACAAAACAGGGATGTAGATTTAAATAAACTAAAAACAAGAATTTCGTCAAAATATGGCTTAGATTCTTCGCCGAAACTGGTGGATATTATTGCGGCTGTACCAGAAGATGCAAAAAATATATTATTGCCGAAGTTAAAAGCTAAGCCAGTTAGAACTGCAAGTGGAGTAAGTTTAATTTAATTACAAAATATGATTAATTTAAACTATATTTTTTGATGTATTAAACAAATTACATTTTTTCAGATCGCAGTTGTTGCTTTAATGTGCAAACCACATCGATGTCCGCACATTAATATGACAGGAAATATTTGTGTGTATTGTCCCGGTGGACCCGATTCTGATTTTGAATATTCAACACAATCGTACACCGGTTATGAACCAACGTCAATGAGAGCCATCAGAGCAAGATACAATCCATTTTTACAAACAAGACATCGCGTGGAACAGGTTTAATATTAAATATTCGTAATTTTGTATTCAACGATTTTTTTTTCAATGTTTAGGTATCATAATATATAACTTTTTAGCTAAAACAATTGGGCCATAATGTCGATAAAGTTGAATTTATTGTGATGGGTGGAACATTCATGTCCTTGCCGGAAGATTACAGAGACTATTTTATTCGTAGTTTACATGACGCTTTATCTGGTCATGTAAGTAATAACGTAGCAGAAGCTGTCAAATATTCGGAACGAAGTCGCACAAAATGTATTGGTATCACAATTGAAACAAGGCCAGATTACTGTTTAAAGAAACATCTTTCGGATATGCTGAATTATGGGTATATATACACGGAGCCGAGTTTGAGCGAATGACGCGCTTGTAGAGCACGGCTGAGTCGCATTTACAAAGATGGTTGAAAAATTTTGGTTATAATCGAGTGAGCGGAGTGCTAAAAACGTCTCAGCCGTGTGTCCATCCGATTGACTCATATAGATCCAAGGCTGAGACGAGTCAATCGAATGGACACACGGCTGAAACGTTTTCAGCACTCAGCTCACTCGATTATAACCAAAATTTTTCAACCATCTTTGTAAATGCGACTCAACCGTGCACTACAAGCGCGTCATTCGCTCAAACTCGGTTCCGTGTATGATTTTATTTATTATATAATAATACTTTTTTTTTATTATATTTAAAATTATTTTCAATTTAATTTTATTTCAGTTGCACTCGCTTGGAAATAGGTGTACAATCAGTATACGAGGATGTGGCACGAGATACTAACAGAGGGCACACAGTACGTGCAGTCTGTGAAAGTTTTCAACTCTCAAAAGATGCTGGGTATAAAGTAATAGCACACATGATGCCAGATTTACCCAACATGGACTTAGAAAGAGATGTTGAACAATTTATTGTATGATATATTATTATAGACTTTATTACGTAGTACACTAAGATTAAATATTAGGAATAATTTCAATAATTCTTTGTTAATTCTTCCTTAGGAATTTTTTGAAAATCCAGCTTTTAGAGCAGATGGATTAAAAATATATCCAACTTTGGTAATCAGAGGCACGGGTTTGTATGAGTTATGGAAAACTGGAAGATACAAAAGTTATCCTCCAAGTACTCTGGTTGATCTTATAGCTCGTATTTTGGCACTAATACCTCCATGGACGAGGGTTTATCGAGTTCAACGAGACATACCAATGCCTCTTGTAAGGTAATACTAAGAAAATTATATGAGCAGTTATATTTGTTACAAATATATACTTCATTTGATATAATTAAAATATATTTCCAGTTCTGGCGTAGAACATGGAAATTTAAGAGAGTTAGCACTCGAACGAATGAAACAATTAGGAACAGATTGTCGTGATGTTCGAACTCGAGAGGTCGGAATTCAGGAAATTCATAATAAAATTCGTCCATACGAAGTAGAGTTGATAAGACGTGATTATTTCGCTAATAATGGATGGGAAACGTTCCTCTCTTATGAGGATCCGATGCAAGATATTTTGGTCGGTTTATTGAGATTGAGAAAATGTACAGGCGATACTTTTAGGTATAGTAAATCACAAATACACATCTCTCAGTCAATGAATTTTATTTACTTTTTACAAAATATAAATTTATAACAAGTTTTTTTTTTATAAGTAGTTTGTTTGAACGTATGTATGACGTTTTTTTTAAATGTTTATAACTGATGAAAATAATAATGATAAATGGTAAATAAACTAATATTGTACTTGGCAGGCCTGAACTGAAGGAAAAATGTTCCATAGTTAGGGAATTGCATGTTTATGGAAGTGTTGTACCAGTAAATGCACGAGATCCTACTAAATTTCAACATCAAGGTTTTGGTATGCTTCTGATGGAAGAAGCCGAACGAATTGCAAAAGAAGAACATGGATCTAAAAAAATTGCAGTTATATCAGGTACGCGAATAACATGTTACTCGATAAAATATATATTATTATATTTCTTCACATATAATAAATATATCTTTTTGTAGGAGTAGGAACGAGAAATTATTATAGAAAAATAGGCTACGAGTTAGATGGTCCATACATGTCAAAGATGTTAGTGTAACAATTGTATTTTGTCATTTCTCTATACATATTTTATATGAAGTTAATAAAATTTAATTTCTTAGATACCAAGTTGATTGATTTGATGGTATTATTTAAAAATTATTTATAATTAATTTTAATTTATTTTATTTTACCTTATACAATAGCTTGACCTGAACCAAAAACAAGGTATAAGGCGCAGCCAATTAATTCGATAATGGAAATAATGATAAAAACTCCAGCCCAACTTTGTGTTAAATGAAGTATGAAACCAGCAAAATATACACCAACGAAACCTAAAGATTAAACAAGTTAATTATACAAATTCTTTAATAACATTAGTTTTACATGATTTTGAGTAGTAAATAAAGTATTAACCGGGAACAGCTCCAATTGTGTTCATTATACCAAAAACGCTGCCGGAATGTTTTGGTGCTAAATCAGATGGATTTACTGCAATAGCATTACTGTGAAAACCTGATGCTCCAATTATAAAACTTAGACATAAAATTGCACCAGCAGGCGTTGATGCTTCCACTAAAACAAACGATAATTCAACTTTTATTACAATCATTTGCATAATTTAAACAAAATAATCATTATAAATGTTTATAATTTGTGTAATAAATATTTCTTATCTAATATTAAAACAATACTGAACATTTACCTAAAAATAATAAATTCAGCGCTTGTGTCAAAAAACACGCTGTTTGAATTATCTTACGCGTACTTGTCACAGAATATCCTGTTCTAATTAAATGTTCTGATATCAATTTTCCTAAGTATGTACATGGAAACAATGATAACCAAGGAACCATATTAACAATCCAACTCTAAAAAACAAAGAAAATAAATCAGTGACTATATATTTTAATGTAACTGATCCTAAAGTATCAATTATACTACAATTATATAATAATTATTATAATTATATATAAATAAATTGTACCTTGACATCGGGAAAAGTTTCATGGAAATAAGTAGGCATCCACGAAAGTAGTACAAAGAAACAATTATTTTGGCAGGCATGACCAATTACACATGCCCTAAAAATATTTGTATTGCAATTTTAAAAGGTAAAAATGTATTAAAATTGTTTTAATAAGTGGTTATTTACCAGAATGGAGGTTTACGTATAAGTTCCTTAATAGGTACAGTAGTCTTTTTTGATCGATCGATACTGAATGTATCTTCTTTTAATGATAACGAGTAATAAATTAAACACCCTGTCCATAGTAAACTCATTATTCCTGCAAAATAAATGAGCTTCATATAAATTGATTGATCAAAACATTCGTTCATTTAATGAATTTCTGCAAAATACCTAAAATATGGAAAACCATGTCCCAGCTATATTTTTCTAATATATAAGATCCTAAAGAACCAGCTAATAATGTACCTAATGCTGATCCTGAAATTAGTAGACTGAAAAACGAAGCTCGTTCAGCTTCGTGCATTCGTTGACTTGTTAAACTAATCATGCTTGGGAAATGCATCCCTAAAAAGTTAATACAAAATTGTTATTATTCTTTTTACATTAACAATTTTATGATTTAGAAAGCTAGTTTTATCTCATAAAAAGGGAACCTTGAAGTGCCCCATTTAATGCTCGAATCAGTACAACCAGGTGTATTGAAAAATGATGACTTATTCCATATCTAATGATATTTGGCATGAAAAATACTGTCGCCGACCATCCCAGAGCTGCTACGCTCATCACCTTATGGCCACCAATTCGGTCGCTTATATATCCACTAAGTATCTGAGTCAAGCTGTAGCCCCAGAAGAAGCTTGATAAAATGATTCCCGAATCGGTTTTATCCCACAGCTTCTCTTTGCTGATAACTGGCATCACCAGAGGTACAGAAGTACGCGTTGCATAAAGCAAACAAGTTCCACTTAATAATAATATAAACCATCTTAATCTCTCCCGTCTGACAAAAATAACAAATTATTATAACTATAAGAGCAATTTATCATCAAGATGAAAAATAAGTTTAAAGAGTTATATTTATTTATGAAACCATCAAGCAAAATAAACAAATGAACTTACCTTGTCCAGTGAAATATTTCCCGAACCTGCATTACACAAATTTGCCAAAATTGCTCGAAACTTTGACCCCTTGAAAATATTTATAAAATCCCACCTCTATTTGTTTCATTCATAAGATTCATAAGAATCATTCGGCACATATTTATTTTCCTTCATATTTTGAATAAAATTATCGTCGCAAGTTTTTGTTCGCTAATAACATGACTATTCATTGACACAATTGTTGAGTATTTTATGTTGTGAATTCAACAATTTCATAACAATTTTAACTGAAAATAAATGTATGAAAATATTAACAATTAGTACTATTATCAATAGAATTTGCATAATGTAAATGTAGTTTTTGTTACTTACGAAATTTGGCTTGAAAAGTGCTTTCTGTGCGTTTTAAAATGTAAGCAATTTATCGATAAAAACAATACATATTTTGTTATCTAATTGGGAAAAGATTTTCAGCTATGCATATGACAGTTAAATGTTTTAGCTGTAAACATAAGCTCGACTTTGTCTAGGGATTTTAGCGTTTAGCAATAAAACCTTAAATACACTTATAGAAAAGTAACTATAAGCTCTAATATGAAAGCATTTATTCGTTAATAATAATATCATTACTTCTTAAATGTAATGTTTTAATTTAATTTACTTCTTTATAAGCAGAACAAAGTGGTGCGTAAAAAGAATAATTTTGTAACAACAATTTTTTTACGTTTCCTAGGGATCTTAATGTGAATCGTGAATTTAAATTCAAATTTTGTAATAAATAAGATATTTAGGAGATTATAAATTATTAAATATTAATAATTTATTAGAGTGAAATTAAAGTGGAATCTGATAAGTATAAAAAGTAGTTAAACATTGAATAATTATATTCAGCACATTACAATTCTATATTACAACATAATTACACTGTGATTTAATATTTTATATACATTATTCAATTAAAATATTATTATTTACAATTTATTTAATATATAAAAATGTTATATACAATTAATGATCCAATATACTTAAATAAATATGCAGTAAATTATCAAATTCATAAAAATAATCAATCAATACAACTGTCTTCTAGTTGTGATTCTTCGTACAGAGTTTTATTCCATTTGTGTAAAGATGATAAAACTTTGTTAATATTCGACATCCACTCGTTTAGTTCTTGATTTGTATCGAATGAAAAGAAGTGCCTATAAAAATACAAATTTTATATTATTTATTTTTGAAAAAAATATTATAATTGAAAAATTTATACTAATTTTAAATTAAAAAACCTTTGAATTTTCCGCGACTTCTTTGCCGTGGATTTTTCCAAACTGTTTGTTTTTCTCGAGATTGTTTCAATGAGTAGTGTTTTGGGTTTCGCACAAATTCCTCGATTAGCTACTTTAATTTTTGGCAAAACACAATTAATTAAGTCAATGATTAATATTGGCTGCTCATCCTCTTGTTGCGGGTAATTCCACATTTTCAAAACATGTTCATTTAAAACACACCATCTTCGATTCCACATGGCATATCCTTCTGGTATGAAACCATGATTGACAAAACCAGAATGATGCGATCTTAGTTTGACATTACATTTTAAATCAAAGTTGATCAAATTGTTTAATGATGTAGTTTTTGGCACCTGAAAATACAAGCAGCAAGAAATAAGAATCTAACATTTTAAATGTAATAATACAAAATGTATATAAAAAAAAACACTCACTTTATCCAAAAGCCAGGGGGATTTGAGGTGCAAATCCTCAACTCCCAATTCCAATTGACCAACCAATTCGAATTGTGTATCAAACATAGGCATCATATTTTTCTCTCTTTTACTTCTACGACTGAAGTTTCGCATAAAATTATTCTGTGAATTATTCTTCGAATTGCCACCACATTTTCCATTAATACGATACTTTGTTTCGTGACTCAGTTTGATACAATTCTCCAATTTCATACTATAAACTTGCACTTTAATGTTAAAATCATGACTCACATCAGATAGCACTACTTTCTCTGGAATGACAATATTTAAATTATTAAACGGATTATAAATAACTTTACTGGACCACACAAACAGTTTATGAATTATAACTACGACAAAAAATTCCGTCTGTTCTTTTCTTTTCAACTCGTTTAAAATGTCTCGTTTCAATAATAACTCAATACAATTTATGATTATTTCGCCACGAGCATCATTCGCATCATTTTCTTTCAAGTCATTTAGAGATTTTGTTTTCTCTAACATAAGTCGATCAATTTCATCAAGAGTTGCTTTGGCTTTAACGGTGCCCAATAGAAGAGACTTCTCAGACTCAATCTGTTCTTCGCTTGAATTAAATTCTTTCATATTTTGACAAAGCATTAAGGCTTTTCTCGCTTGATGAATGATGGTTTGCTGAATTTTCAGTTCTTGCATCAATTCTTGAATCTGATCATTCTTTTTTTCATGCTTGATAGGAGTTATTGGAAAATTCAAGTCTGGAAGATAAACCGGTTGCTTTGGGTGGTTGGCAAATTTCTGAAAATAAAAACAACATTATTAGTTGAATTCTAATTTATTTCTATCAAAATTAACAATGATGACAAATATATAAACGTTCGAATACATTTACAAACAATTCATTTCATTCAATTATACATTGAAGTTAAAATATACGGAAAAAATTGGCGAACATTTAACTTTAATTTTTTACGTACTTGTGTAGCATGCATAAAAAGTTTATTATACACACGTACATAAAAACTTTTATACACTAGTGCATAATCTAACTTTTTATGCACGCTACACAAGCACGTAAAATAGTGTACATGCCTCGGGCGCAGTGGCGACCTCGGCTATAATAGACTATTAAGTTACAATACTTTTATATTAAACAAACGTGTAATTAAGCTTAAGTAATTTTACTACAAAACGTTCCTAGTTCTTACATTTTTTAATTTATCGGTGAACACTTTGATTCGCTTATTAGAGTTACTCTTTTTGGAAACAGCACCGTTCTTCGATTTTTGCATTACAGACGTGTTTTCTGGAGAATTGAACAGTCGACGTAATTTTACTCCGAATTTCGTCTTTTTCGGAGTCAAAGATACATTGTTCTCTATAATATGATCGTCCATTTTGCGTATTTCATCGAGGTCTTGCGATGTTAAATCAGGATATAGATGTTTTCCCTTAAAAACAAATTATTGTAGTATATGCAAAAATCAAACTTATTCTATATGTCAATTTCTTTCCCAAATAAGTACAACATTATATGTATCCTCTTTATTATCAACAAACTTATTCTACTTTATAACTAACTCTAATAATACCTTTAATTTTCCAGTTTTTAATTTCGTTTGGCATTTATTCGTTTCATTTAGAGTTGATTTTAAAGCATCTCCAGAATTAAGTTCCACTTCTACGATTTGTTGTTCTTGTCTTAAAGGCCGTCGTATACCTAAAATATCAAATAATTAGATAATATAAATCTTATCAAATCAAATGAATAAAATGTAATAATAATTGAAACATTACCTTTGCTTTCTTCATCCGTACTAATCGAATAAGATGAAACTGACGAAGTTTTTTCCTTCTTGCAAAATGTAACATTATTAAGATCATTATAATCGACATTTTCTAATGATTCTGCTTTATCTTGCGTCTCGTTGTTCTTATTATCGTCTTTGTGCATTTCATTTGTATCTGCATTATTTGTTCTACTTCTTAAGAATTGTTGATTCTCTACAATTTTATTAAGTTCATTCTCATTTATATTTGTATTATCGTTAATTTGATTATTAATATTTTTGTAATTATGAAATTCCATATTTTCTGTCGCATTATTCAATTGCTTATTTTCTTTGCTTCTTCGCAAATGTTTCGATCTCATATCTTCAACTAAATCATAAACTTTTGGATTAAAATGTAATCGTGCGATTTCTGCGCTTAAATCCTGAAGTTCTCGCGTTAGTGAAGTATCATTGAGATTCAATTGAGAAGTATCTGGGAATATACTTGGATCATCAATTTCGATGTTCTCATTAATTTCATTCACGGTGGCCGATTTATCCACAATAGTTCGTTTATGATGAGTACTATTATTTAATCGCGGTACTTTAACTACGTTAAATGAATTATTATCAAAAAGACTGTCATTTAATGTATCCACTGTTTCAATATTTATTTTCCTACTTAAGTTCATATGTAAACTTTTCTTTATATATTTTTGTTCAGTATATGCTGTAAAAGGAATTTTAATAACTTATTAATATTATTACAAATAAATTATATAAATTTTAAGTATGTATAGAAAGTTTTGTTACCACAAAAAGAGTTATTATTTAAAAAGTTTCCTGGATCAGATTTCATTGATTTGTCCGCCATAATCCTTCGATTTTTCATTCTCTAAAAAAATATGAAACGACGTTTACTTTTGTTACATCAAATTAATCCATAGATCTCTATAAATCAAAAGTTATACTATTCAAGATTAAATTTAATATAAGTTTTGTAAAATATAAATTGATAATTATATTAGTATAAAAATAAAAATATTTTATATTTGTTAATAGATGTTTAAAATTTATAAAAAATAATATTTTTGCATTATTGAGGTTAGAATTTGAAGGCGTCGTTTCTTAGTTAAAGCTACAACAATATTGTAGTAATTTCTATTATAAATTATAAAATGGTTCCATGTGTATAGAATGATGACAAATATAGATGACAAATTTTGTTTATATAATAATTTATCAAAAGAGAAATATTTTAATACAAATATCGCACTTTTCTATTTGAAATAAATATCACAATTCAAAAAAGAAAATTGTCAACAACTCAGGTAAAATAACTGACTGATGTTTACCTGAGTACTCGAAATTAAGATACATAATGTATAACTTACATCAATAATGTCTCTGCGCTCGAGTTGCATTGTGTATAATAAATTATATTTTATTCATAAAATAAATACTGTTTTCATTAACAATTTTATAATAAAAGTATAAGAATACTTTTTCTATACATAACTCTGTACGAAGAAAGAGATAAGCTGGGAACGCACTGTCCCTTTTCAAAACAATACCCTAATTTTGATGCAAGAATTTATTGCCTCTTACTGTATTTACATTCCGGAAGTGAAAGACGTTTGAAACAAAACTTAAACTTAAAAAATCCATGCAAAAGTCAAAAATTCGTGAATTGTTGTACATTTTATGCAAATTTTTTAAAATTTACGACAAAGTAGAAAATTTAACAAATTCAAAAAAAGCTGAAAATCATGAAAAATTGAAAAATCCATGCAAAAGTAAGAAATTCGTGAAAAATTGAAAAATTGAATAATTCACGAAAAAGTTGAAAATTCATGCAATTTTAACAAATTCATGCAAATTTACAAAATGTATACAAATTTGAAAAATTTAAATTTGCCGCTAAAGTAATTGACAAGTAGTACAATTTGGTCTATTGTTGGCAACACTGTGGATTTCTGTACTTGTCTCTATAACAAGCGCGCACAAATAATTCTTAACCTATATCGAAATCTTTAAAAAGTTAATATTTTTGTTTTGTTGTAATTATTGTTAATAAACCAAAATGTTTGAAGCACACACAATAAATGCAGAGCATAAGGATTTAATTCACGATATAGCATATGATTTTTATGGAGAACGAATGGCAACATGCTCCAGTGATCATTTTGTTAAGGTAAACAAAAATATATATTTTATCATATAATCCGCAAATAAAGTAAATTTATCTTAATAATTACTTCTTTTGAATATTTAATATTTTCAATTTTAAATGTTATTATTTCGTATATTAGTGATTATTTAAATTGCCAGACGTAAACATGTCTGATAGTTACATTTTAATTTCTTAGAAAATGTTTTTCAAAATAAGTTAAGTAAAATATTTATTTATTTCTATATAGTACTATTATTGTTGAAGTGCTATAATATATATATTTTTATTTTAAAGAATAGTGAGTTATTATCATTAATTTTTACATTATATATTTTGAAAGGTTTGGGATGAAGATAAACAAGGTAATTGGCATTTAACCGCATCATGGAAAGCTCACAGTGGCTCAGTTTGGAAAGTAACTTGGGCTCATCCTGAATTTGGTCAAGTTTTGGCAACTTGTTCATTTGACAGAACAGCTGCTATTTGGGAAGAAATAGGTATAATTGATTATTTATTAACAAATATTGTGTATTATAATTGCATACAAATTATGTTTCGAAATGATTACATAAAATGTATTTTTTTAGTTGGAGAAGGTTCAGGACCTGGTGAAAGAGGGACCAGACACTGGATAAGACGAACTAATTTAGTTGACTCTCGAACGTCCGTGACAGACGTCAAGTTTGCACCAAAAACATTAGGACTTTTATTAGCAACATGCAGTGCCGATGGTGTTATTAGAATTTATGAAGCTCCCGATGTGATGAATCTTAGTCAGTGGACTTTACAGCATGAAATTACATGTAAATTCTCTTGCAGCTGTATAACATGGAATTCATCTTTATCGAGGTGAATATGAAATCATTGATTAATTCAACAAAAGTTCTAATCATCTTAATTATCATTACATTTATATTTACAATTATTTCTTAGATTACACCCATCTATGATCGCAGTTGGAAGCGATGATACTAATACTTCAATTGGTGGCAAAGTACTCATTTACGAATATTTAGAAAATAGCAGAAAGTGGACAAAAACAGAAATTTTGTCGGGTATTGTTGATCCCGTACATGATATTGCTTTTGCCCCAAATCATGGTCGAAATTTTCATACATTAGCTGTAGCTACAAAAGATGTAAAAATTATTAATTTAAAACCCATAACGTATGTATTCTGATAAAATTAATTATTTAAAATATTGTATTATTTACAATAATGATAATAATTTTTCATTAATCAAATTTATAGAGATGCCGCTCAAACTGGAATGTCTCGTTACGAAATAACAACAACACAATTCGATGATCATTATTGTACAGTTTGGCGAGTTTGTTGGAACATAATGGGCACAATTCTCGCAAGCTCTGGTGACGATGGAAACGTAAGATTATGGAAAGACAATTATATCAATAACTGGAGGTGCATTGCCATACTGAAAGGTGACGGCAGTTCCACTCAAAACACTGAAACTCCAACTTTAGTAACTCCGCCAAATTCAAGTCACACTAATGCAGTGACACAGCCTTCCACTGCGAGATATTATAAACTAGGAACTATCAGTCACCCAAATCAAGTGCCATGGCATTAAAAAATAACAAAGTCTTCTCGAAGGAATGCTTTCAATCATACTTTTTATAATTACAATGTATAAATTATTTGCGATTGGCAGAGTAACTTTGCCAATCCAACACGCACACATCCGACAAATTTCTATGATTTGATAATAAAGAATAAAAAAAAAACTGTAAACGGTCTATTTATTTGTTTAAAATATTGTTAAATTGATGTTTTTTATATATATATTTTATTTTTAATGTTTTTTTTACTGTTTATTTATTTATTATTTTTTAATTTATTTTAAACGTTATTTAATTAAAAGAATCATCACTTTTTTTAACTTGATTTAATATAAATTCATGAATTCTGTTTGAATGCGCCATTTGAAAAGCATCAGAATCGGAGGGCGTGGGGGAAAATTGATCGCGTCTCGATTCCGGCAGCACTGCAGCCGGTAACAAACGATCAAGCGACACAACAACAGTTTAGATTATAACAGATTGTACAAAGCAATTATTGTTGGAGAAAATAAAGAGCCGAAATTGTATAAATTTGTCTGATTCGTCGAATCAGCAATTAGTTGATTTAAATCAGCGGTAATTTACAGTTACTTTTATTATTTTCGGACTTTATTAACACTCTGTCGAAGTAAAAGGTTGAGTAAATTTTTATAATAATAACAACAATATTTTTATACACATTCGATTATAAAGAAAAGTAGTCATTTTTGTAATTTTGATCTTATCATTTGGGAAGAAAGGTGATTTTCATAACATTGAAACATAAATGATTACTTTTTGCATAGTCACTACAAAAATAAGAAAAAGTACAACACAACAAGATGGTTTATTGTTTAAATTTAAATAACATTCTATCGTTTTTAGATAGTCGTAATTTAAACTGGCTTTTTTAGAAAATGAATTACAATTTTTCTACGTATTTTTATAATAAAAAAATTGTACTTATATAAATGTATTTATGATTAAGAAATATTATTTATTACTTTCAAAGATTTAGCAAATTTTTATATTTATATTATAATAATTAGTACATGAAGCATAGTTTTACAGTTAATTAAAAGAATAATTTTTGTTATAAATCCAACATTTCTTATATAATTTCAAATGATTTCATGCAATATACTAAGAGTATATTAATTAATGTGAAAATCCAGAGTTAAAAGTTTATTGCAACTTTGGATTTTGCTAAGTTGAAAATTATCAAATTATTAAGAAACATATGTTGAAAAATAGGCTTATAAAAAATGTATCATTAAAGATTGAAATGTTAATACAGTAGTGTTGTATATCATATATAAATAGATATATTGTAGTATTGCTGATAAACTGGTATTAAGTCCTGTGATTATACAAATTTGTAGTAAAAATGCTGTGTTTCGCAAAACCGTATCATTTAATACTTCTTCGAAAAACGATAACTGCAAAGAATATAAGCCAAAATGTAAAAAATGCGAGACTTTACAGTATGTATAATACAAATCTTACATCAGTTGAAAAGAAACGTTGGAATATAAGGAATACTAAAAAGACAGGTTATGTGTGGTGCGTATTTCGTGGTTATACCTTTATTTTTACGTTTTTCACTTTGAAACATAAATTTATCTTACAAATGAAAAGTAATGTAAAATAAAAATAAAAAAAAAACAATAATAATAACAACACTATAAAAAGTTATTTTGTAAAAAAAAGATGATTATGAAATAAATTAATGAAACGTGTATTTTAATAAAAAAAATAAAAAATGTTCATCTTAATTCACAATAATTAATATTTTTAATTTAGCTTTGACGCGTATCTTTCCAAATGAGATCAGGTTTTCGAATACTCCTAAAGTATGCAGTTTTACCTATTATCCTGGCAGTGTTATTGTTTGCTGTGTTGAAGTATACTATTTTCACTTATCATTCTGAGTGCGTATATGATTATTTTGTGAAAAATATGTACAAGTGTAATTTTTATACTTGAGTGGTATCAGCTTATTACTGTTATAAATCGTTTATATCATTGCTTTTCACGTGTCTGTCTGATTCTATATTTTTTTAATGTTTCAACAACATTATCGATTTTCACAAAATATATCATATATTAAAACTTACTATTCACAATTAATTTTTCAAATAATATAATTGTGATTTATTTTTTCATTTCATTGTTAAATATTTTCAAGCTTATACTAACAGTATTAACAAAATTAACGTCAAAATTATTTTGCAACAAGTTTTTTTTTAATGCAATAAAAAGCTTTAAAAAATGAATTTAGAGCTTTCTGGCATATTTTCATACGCTTTAAATAAACAAATGTATTTGAAGACAAAGAAAAAGTATTTATTTTTAGTTGAAAAGTTTTATACAATGAATTTTCTGCTTTATAAACCATGCGTTTATTTACAGTTCATGTTCAAATTATTTAAAAATACACATCTTTTAAATTGAAAAATATATATTACAAATGACCGCAGTATAAAAAATAACACAATATTTAAAACACGCAATAATGTTAATTATTGAAAATATGTTTCATCTGATATTCGTAGAAAAGTAATATTTTTATTTGAAGAAAAAAACTGATGCCAATAAAAAATGTTATTATTTATTTTTAGCAGTGGTTTATAATTCCATCTAAATGAGTTTTTAATAACAAACTAATATAAACAATTAAAGAATTTTGTGTACAAGCGTTTAAAGAGTTCATAGCTCTTCAAAGATATTATTTTAATAGCTTTATAACTACATTTTTTTTCTTCATTTAAAATCAATATGAAAACAAAATCAACTTAAAATTTAAAAATGTAATTTGCAGAGATGAGTTTATGAACTTTTAATTATTTTGCTCCAAATTAGATGCAGTAATGTTGACGCTTATAAACATAATGATTTTCATTACAACATCATTCGTGTACTTTATTTTCAATTTAATTTGAATTATTTAAACAAAGTTCCTACAAATATTTTCTACGTTTTTATTACTTGCTACTCAAGTTTTTAGATTATATGCTTTATCCGTAAATATTTGTTATTTAACATTTATTTAAACAAAATAAAATATTACCTAATAAATTATCTTTAATGAAAAGATAAATCATAATTTTGTAAATGTTTATTAAATAGCATTTGACTAATAAAATATTTCTTTTCAGTAACAGCACTTTTGCAAACATGACTAATGATACTTCGGATTACACATTACCAAACAATCAGCCAGTAGTGTTACTGCAATGTAAATCTGCATTTAATGCTTTATCTCCGAAAGAGAAATTGTATGCTCATTATTTAAGTAGAGCATCTTGGTATGGCGGCTTAATAACCCCAATTCAAGTATCACCTGAATCTCCTTTAATACTGGCATTATTGCATAATATATTTCTACTCGACTCAGACATACCTAAGCTAAAGGAAACTGCATTAGCTGCAAATGTTACTGAAGATGAATTCACTGTAAGTACATAAAGCACATTCTTGCGATATACATCTTATGATTGCAAGCATTTGAATAAAACATCCATTGAACTTATTTTTTAATCAAATTACTTCTTTTAGGCATTTATGGTATATTCTTCTGCAATATATGATTACTTGGGAAATTACAAAGGATTCGGTGATTCAAAGGTGATACCGAATTTGTCGAAAGACAAGTTTGAGACCATCATCAAGTCAACTAAAGCTTACCAACAAAAGACTGAAAAGATGAGCAAACTCTGGAATCAAGTTAGAGACATCATGTACACTTTAGATGAGAGATATAAATCCCTTGGATTAGGCGAGAATGGAATTACAACGTACTTTTCTGCCAACTGCAATGCAGAAGATGCTAAAAAAGTAACCGAATTTATGCTATACAAGAAAGTGGAGAGCACGAATACTCGAGTTTTTAAGTCAGTTGTTGATAACAAGACCATCTATGACATCAGATTAGCGTCGATTGAGACGAACGATCAGCCACCAGTGACTTCGCCCGAAGAAACTTATAAGGGATCAACATTCAGAATAACTCGCGGCGACTATAGTCCTCTTCTTCGACACGTTGTGGAGTATCTTGAAAAGGCAATTCCTCACGCGGCTAATTCCGTTGAAAAGAATATGCTGCAAAAGTATATCAGTCACTTTAATTCTGGTTCTTTAGAAGACCACAAAGATGGTTCTCGTTATTGGATCAAGGACAAAAGCCCCATTGTGGAATCTTATATTGGTTTTATTGAAACTTATCGTGATCCGGTTGGAGAACGAGCCGAGTACGAAGGCTTCGTAGCTATTGTTGACAAAAATATGTCCGAGAAGTTTGCCACGTTGGTGAAAAATGCTCAACAATTTTTGAAACTATTGCCTTGGGGTAAGGATTTCGAGAAGGATGTTTTCCTGAAACCCGACTTTACGTCGTTGGAAATTCTTACGTTCGCTGGTTCAGGCATACCTAGCGGCATCAATATCCCCAATTATGACTCGATCAAGCAAACTGAGGGTTTCAAGAATGTTTATCTTTCAAATGTCATTTCCACGCCGCAGCCGAAGGATGCCTTCCCGTTCTTATCAAAGGAAGATCTTGAGCTGGTGCAGAAGTACAGACTGCTTAGTTTTGAAATTCAAGTTGCTTTGCACGAACTTTTGGGACATGGCAGTGGAAAGTTTTTGCGAAAGTACAAGGACGGCACGTACAATTTCGATCATGAAAATATGACTAATCCATTGACCGGTAAGAAGATTGACAAGTATTATGTCGAAGGAGAAACTTATGACTCGAAATTTGGTGCTTTGGGTAGCGCTTATGAAGAGTGCAGAGCTGAAGCTGTTGCGTTGTATTTGAGTTTGGAAAAAGAGATTTCAAAAATTTTTGATCATGAAGGCCAAGAGGCTGATGATATCATGTACGTCAACTGGTTATTGATGATGTGGAACGGTGCTGCGAAAGCTTTAGAGATGTATCAGCCGGAAAAGAAGCAATGGCTTCAAGCTCATTCGCGAGCTCGATTTGTTTTGTTACAAGTGTGCTTGGAAGCTGGTGAGGATTTCGTTCAGGTTATTGAAACGGAAAAGGGAAAGAATTTGCAACTCGTCATGAATAGGGATAAAATTAATACAGTCGGAAAACGAGCCATTGGTGACTTTTTACTGAAGCTGCAAGTTTATAAGAGCACGGGAGATATCGAAGAAGCTACAAAGTTATTCAACAAGTACAGCACGGTATCGGATGATGGAAAGTATCCTTGGGCTACTTGGAGAAATATTGTTATGGCTCATAAACAACCGAGAAAGTTCTTTGTACAACCTAACACTTTTGTTAGCGGTACGTTTTATTGTTATTATATCCAATTTATATCGCGGAATAGTTTAATATTAAAGAGAACTATTACTTAATAGTATATTACGCAATAAAGGAGTTTAAATCGGAAACGGATTTCCGATCATTCTAATGTTTCTATTGTTATATGTTAATATATTATAACATTATATATAATATATAATATATAATATATAATATATAATATATAATATATAATATAATATAATATAATTGTATATAGTAAATTAATAGTATATTTTTTACGTGCCAAAACTCCTAGAGAGGAAAAGAGGTATTTAAGACGAGTTGAGAGACAAAATAAAAAATGAAATAATTAATCAAGTTTTATTTTAATTGAATTTATAATTCTAAAGTTGATAATTTGTGAAATTTTTAATTGTATTTTATCGAATAATTTGAAAGTAAATTTGATTCGAGTTAACAATAAAAACTAATTCATGGTTTTAGGTGATGAAAAGGAAGTTACTTTGAAGAATTATGAACCTTCACCCGAAGGAATTATTCAGTCGTGGATTGAAAGGTTTCCGGATGCGGAAGTGATGGATACTGTAGTAGAACTTTACAAGAAAGATGCTCATTACTTTGAACTAGGAGATTCCAAATTGTAAAGTCTTTTGTTCGGGGATTATATGAGAGACTCATATCTTTTATACTTGCATTCAACTTTTATACAAATATAAAAAGTTATTATATTATACTCACAAATTTATTATCCTTACAATTTTGTATGACATTTCAATAAAAATTTAAACAATTAAATGTTAATAATCTTAATTTATTTTAAAAGTGTTAATGTGTATTATTTTTATTATATTATTTTATAAAAAAATTTATTTATTGTGCAAATTTGATGACATTTTGAGATATATTTTTCTTTCAATGTTACGCAATAAGCATTATGGATTTGTTCAAATGCATACAGATAGCAATCATATATCTTTAGTCATGAATAGAGAATATATTTTTTATGACAGACGTTAATAAATTAAATATTTACTTTACTTTTGCAGACATTAAATCTTCTAAATGAGTAATATTATTATTTATTATATGATTGTATGTTACAAATGAAGATAACATATTTCAATAAAAATGTCTGACGAATTACATTTTTAAGTTATGTAAAAGAATCACTTTTATTGTATAGCTGAAATAAAAATCAATATTCCCTTTCGATGAAATTAAGGACGAAGAAACTTTGATTCAAATTTTATTATCTCGTTTTTACTTAGAAAATATTACGTAATATTGTCGTTAAGTTTCTTTTTTCAAAGAAGAATCTAATTTGCGAAATATTGATAAGTTATGACAAAGCATGAAGTGTTAATTTTGCATTAATCATTTTTGAGATCAAAATTTCTACTTTATTTCTAAAGTTTTTGTAGTAAATTATTCTTTTACTTGATGTATACCTTTATACACTATTTTCGTATACCCGAAAATAATGTATTTATATATTTATTTTTATATTTATTGATTTTAATATTTTAAATAAAAATTAACTTAACTACTTATTTTATATTTTTGTTTATAATGTTTCTCATTCTGTATTCTTTCTTATTTGAGATTCAAAATAATGCTTAGTCACAAATTCTAAAACTATGCGCTCCACCGTTTAAAACGGTGCACTCCATAGAATTAAACTATACAGCCAAAGCATAGGATATATCTATACTTTAATGGCATATTGCTATAGATTTACACTCTTTCAGTCTATGCTTTGCGGTGTAGTATTTTTTCATATAAGTCGCATAGATTAATTCCATGTTTTTTGGCTCCGTGTAACAAAGAGAAATACTTATGTTTACATATAATGTAAACAAAGACAAATGAACATATGAAAATAACGTATAATAGTCGAATGTAAAATAATCGTAATAGTAGTTTTTTGTTAGTGTATACACAAATTATAATAGTTTTGCATGGGTTTAATAAATAAATATAAATCTAGTCTAGTCTATCATATTTTAATTGTCTATATTCATCAACTTTTCGATACTGTGCTTTTAGTTTGATTACAACAGATTACATTCAGCGGGAAAAACATATCTTCTTCCTATTCTGAGATTCCCAACTTCTGAGATTATTCGTAACTATTCTTATTCCAAAAACTCTGGTGTGCCCGTGTGCAGGTGTCGCTTGACAATATTATAACTTTTTTCAAAATTATACATTTCCCACAATGGGGGGAAAAAAGTAGCGAATTAGTAATTGTTCAAGACTGGAAACATCCCAGGAGACATGGTAAATCACGGTGACGTCACATCGATATCACACCAATGTTTTTAGTGAATCACAAGCAAGTCACAAGGTTGTCATGAATGATGAATTATTTCCCGCTCAACAGTACACGTATGTGATATCAAATTTGTGATGTCACAGTGATATCATCTTGATATCACAGGTATTTCATTATGGTAAACCTAATACGTTCTGAGATCACGAACGTAATATCACTGTGACATAACTGTCATGTCACAGAGACAATTATACAAAATTTATCATTTTTATTGTTTAATTTTCTTTACATTTTACAATATCTAGTTTAATAATAAATTTGTATTTGTGTGTATATTTATTTTGACATGATCATACAGTGATGTCTCTGTGACATGACAGTTATGTCACAG
>JABFPJ010000508.1:0-39516 GCA_022817425.1 Gryon sp. ZL-2020 | reverse complement strand
CTTTGCATTATAACGTTATCCTAACTATCAAATATGTGTAATTCTTATTTATTCTTTTTACTTTATTACACATTGTTATTACAATAGCATTTTTCGTCAAATTCTATGCCGTTTTATTTCCCGTGTATTTTTTAAATTATTTAGGTTAAATTTATAATTCTTTCATCTATATTGAAACTTCCTTATAATTAAAGTGCAGATACTTAGTCAATACTTTTTGATAACATACTTCCGGAAAGTATATTAAAATTTGTATCATCAGGATGCAGAGCATCAATGAAGCTAAAATTAATTTAAACAACTTTCTGAATTTTGTTTAACAAAATGAAGTAGTTTGAAAATTATTATTTTAACATCTTAAAAAGTTAGATAAGATAAATTAAACTAAATAAAGAAGCATTCAAATAAAGGTGTTTAGTTTAATTAAGAAAACAATATAATACGTTCATTTAATTCAGAAGGGTGAAATTAAATATAAAATTCTTATTGATTCATAATTCTTACTTCAAATAAATGAAAAAGAGCATTTTCGATTGCCCATTTCAACATAATTCTTCCAACTGATATAAATTAAATAGGTCAATAAATTTCTAACACTTCTTCTGAATTTCTATAAATATGTGAAATTTTTAACAAACGAAATAATTCATTTCTAGAAGATTAAGTAGATGTTTAATATACAATTTTAGGAATGATTTAAGTCTTCAGAACGAATTGTGATTAAAAAGTGAACTGTGATAAATCAAAAATATGAGATCATTATCCTTATTGGCGATCTTTAACAAAATTTAACAAAGAGTGAAATATTAATTTGTCAATCAAACTGATTTTTTTAAATTAATTTATTCAGTTTTTTTATTAAGTTTTTTTTATATAAATTGTCTTTTGAAAAAACTGCAAAATAAATTGCCCCGGGTGAGGATCGAACTCACGACCTTAAGATTATGAGACTTACGCGCTGCCTACTGCGCCACCGAGGCGGTTGATCCCTAAGCACATTACTGTAAGCGTCACTGAATAAGCTTGTATAAAGTTTGCAAGAATCATAGATGACAAAAATAAGCAGATATTTTTACACTTACTGCCTTTGTAAGTTGTTATTTAACATATATCTTTAAACAAAAGTTGTCTTATATCAACAATTTTCATGATATATAACATTTGTTTTTAACGTAAAATAATACACCTGGTACTATGATTTAATTTTATTTCATATTTTAGAATTATACATGTAAACTGTTATTTTAAAAATTGATTTATTTAAATGCCAGTATGAAATAAATGCTGTAGAATTTCTTTATTTAAATATATAATATAATTACATATTTCGTAATAATCATATAATTAAATAAATCCAGAATATTAAAGGAAAAAAAAATAAATTATATTTATCATATAAAATTATTTGTTAAAACTTGTTTTATTATTGAATTTAACAAGTTGCATTTATTACTTCAACTCTGAAAAAAATATATAGATAAAACTTTTTTTCACAAAAAGACTTTCATTATATGAAAGTAAAAAAATTTACCATATAATGAAATATATGAACAACACAATACTATGTATTTTTTTATAAATAATTGAATTGTTATTTTTAATTATTGCAAGAAGTCTATTTAAATATTAAATATATTTAAGTGATTTCCATTGTGTTCATTTTCAACAATGTAAACTGAATCTAAGTTACTTACTTTTCAATTAATACTACTACGTAATCAACCGCCTCGGTGGCGCAGTAGGCAGCGCGTAAGTCTCATAATCTTAAGGTCGTGAGTTCGATCCTCACCCGGGGCATTTTTTTGGAATTATAAATTAACAATTTATATTTCCGTGACAAATAGGTTTGAAATATTTTATGTAAATCAGAGATGAAATTATTCACTAATTTTGTAACTGAAAATTATTATCAATGGATGTCTATTGGAATTTCACATTACTGTAATTATTATGTCAATATTAATATTATGTGCAAAGATTAATTAATTTACCAAGACTATCGAAAACCCGATTTATTGCAAAATAAAATAGTGCGGATAAAATTCTTTGTTCCTAAATCGTTTCGTGTCTTTTTCAAGTGATTTATGATCGTTTAGTTCAATTTAACACGTAATCCAAAACAGCCTTTAAACATGAAAGCCTTTAAAGACGAATAGGCCTTTCCTATCACATTAATTCTTTATCACATATTCACACTGCGCTTCTTATAACCGTTTGAGCGATTTTCACTAATCACCTATTGTTGTTATTACGTCAACAATGGGTAAATTTTTGCAAAATTAATTATTCAAAATCATTGTCTTTAAACTCTTTAAAGAAATAATAAAAAATAGAAAATTGTCCGTTAATTTGATAGACTTGCGAATTTGCATTCTACCATGACAAAATTGTACAACGCATCTATACAAAATTACTTTTTGTTATAACAATAGACTGTCAACTTTAAAAGCAATATAAATTATACAAGCAATAAAAATGTGCATAAATATTCGACGCAAAGAAAATTCGCGCTGCAATTTCGTGATGTTCAATGTTGCTCAATGTTTGTGCTTATGCAACCAAATTTCATTTTCCCAATTCCAAAAATATTTACATAAAATCAAATTGTACGAAATAAAATAAAGCATCAGTGAAATAAACAAAATTCAATTACAAGTTCGGTTGTAAGATGAAAAATTGCAGATCTAATTTTCGTTCCAATATAATCTTGTTGCTGGGCTTATAATCCTTTCAATTTAACGACGTATATTTTTTTTTTCGTTCAAAAATAAATTCCACAATAACGCGTGAAACAAACTTCAGCTTTTTTCATCGACATTTTGCACTATAAATTTCACATGTGATTTACAATGATCTATATTGAGTTTTTACCTCGCTTTTGTCGTTAGTATTCGAAGCAAAATTCAGACAAATTCAAATGTTAATTAATCATATAAAGATTGAACTGAATTTTGCACTCAAAAGTATAAAAATTAAGCAAAATAAAATAAAAATATTATAACTTTACGCATTGACATTTAATGACACGGTATTTAATAACAAAATTGATGTTTTAATAGTTATATAAAACACGTGTTTTTATTTTATTATGGTATAGTTATTTATTGCAGAAGTAATAAATCATGCCGTTATATCGAAAACAATTTTATATCAAAGTAAGTTATACAATGAAAAATAAGGCAACTCAAATCACGTGCATTATGGAATCATATGATTTATTGTTTATAAATTTGATCGGGTTGTTAAGTAAAATCAATTCCATAAACAGTCTGCTGTAAACTGTCGGGAAATACAGATATAACAAATATTACAGATAAACTCCTTTTATTTACTCAAATTCAAACATTTTTTTAAATAAACAAAAAAATACAATAACAAAAAACCAAATTAAATCAATTTTTCCTAACTATAAATTTATTAAGAAACTATGACACAGATTGAGCAATTAATATTGAATTATATAAAGATATATGAAGAAAGATCGTTAAAATTATTTATTATAAGTATTATAGAGCTTTTTATGTCGTAGGATATTATAGTGCAATTTAGTAACAAGGAAAATCTCTGAAATCGTGCAATAATATTATTCTGCACAGTGTTATTTGCGATGGTAATGAGGTTAAAGAACCCAAAATGTCGCACAATGTTAACCCTCCAGGTTTGTCTCTGAAGAAGCTGTGATACGTGCAAATGTTTCATTTGTCTTATCAAATATTACCGTCATAATAATATAAATAAGGAATTGGTCAGTTTCAGCAAATAACATAGCATCATCATATTTGTTCCTCAACTTTAATTCTTTGAGCAATAAAGAATATAAAGCAAAATTATGTTTTTAAAGTTACCTATTCAGATTATTATTAAAGATAAATAGTTTGTAAAAATTACAAGATTATGAATGTGTATACTTTTTTAGTAAAACTTTTTAAAAAACTAATAAACACTTTATATTATTTGGTGAAAATAATTTTATCGCAGCAAAAAGTATATATAAGTGAAAATGGAGTGAAATTCATAATTACACATTTCCGCAAGTTAAGATAAAAAGCATCGAGGAAATGAGGTGAAATTAATAGAATTAAGAGCGAATGAATGTGAAATGAAATTAAAAATATTTTAAAAAGTCAAGATTTAATTGTAATTTTAATAAGTTTCCCAAGATAAACTTTGATACATGATTGTAAAAACAAAACAGAAACGAAATTAAAGATAAACAGTAACATTTGATCTTCTGCAAACTACAAATTTGCCTTCTTCCTTTGTATGACCACAAAACCCAAATACTTAACATAATGTAGGATAGAAATTGTGTACAAAACATACTATGGTTATGAAATTGTTATAAAATAATTTAATATAATTTTGTGAAGGAATCAGTTACTTTGAATGTTACAAGTAGAATGTTTTGGGTAATATGTAATCTTGTAAATAATATGTAAAGAAAATGCAAAGTGATCTTTCATCAATGGATACATTTTTTTGGAAAGAAAGTTTGATTGTGTTGCGAAGAAAAATATGAATATGCTCAATAAGCTCGTTAGCCTAAAGTCTTCCTGTTCATCCATATTTATCATATTTCTCATATTTAAAGCACGCACTTAATACGCTTTATCTGAATATGTAAAAATCATACATATTTACATCGTACATAGCTACAGAATTATTTCCATATTATAATGCACAAAGTAAGTTTTAAAAAATCTTGAAAAGTTTATAAATATTTTAAGATTGTCGAATTTTTATTTCCTATACATCATTTCATGACATTAACATGTATATAAGTGTTTAAAATGTTTAAAAATGTTTAAATGTAATTTTCAAAGTAACTTTTATGTTTGATGTATATAATATATATGATGATATATAATAATATATTTGAAACGCAAATCAATAAGAAGTTTCTAAGAAGTAATTATATTAAAAAACAAAAAAACAAATAATGATGTATACAAAAATTGCCTTTATTTATTGTCTCCACTTAGAAAATGAATTTTAATGAATTCAGTAGCAAAATACAATATGCATAGTATATATTATATGAATCGCAGTCGATATCGTAAAAAAATGTGTGTATGAACCTATTGATGTTCTTTGCAATTAATTTCTTCACGTTAAGTAGAATATCGACTTATGTTAAAGACTTTTTATTATAAATCGATCAATTCTATGAGTATATGTTTCGCATAATTGACTATTTATGTCATATAAAAAGTTTTTTTTCTTAATTCATCAATTTATTCATGATTATTTGTACTTTAAAATGTGATTTTATGAAATTCATCGTCATATATTATTGATTAAAAAGTCATACTTAAAATTATTTGCAAATTATCTTTTATCTCTATTTTCCCCGAGAAACATATTTCTACGTGTATTTTAAAATGACCTGTCATATAAAATTTATTATGTTTTTAATATTAATTAATACTAACAACAAACTTATTTTAAATTTCAGTTCATTTCATATTGATGTAATTCTTTTTTCTAGGTATTATGCCATTGTTCATCCTATGAGAGCTCAATACACATGTACTATAAGTCGAGCGCGAAAAATCGTTATCCTCACATGGGTTGCTTCTTTTCTATTAGCAATACCAATTATTTTTACTCAGGTAAACATTTTAATATTAAACAAATTAAACAATACAACATTGTTCAAGCTTAATATAATTATATTAATGGAGACTTCTATTATCTTAATTCGCTTTATCCAATTATATTATTATATTATGCAATTTCTTATTAATAAATTTGCATATATACATTTTAAATAATGCAACTTCTATATTAAAATTTTTCTTTCGTATTATTAAACCATTTTTAATACTTAAGTTAATATTAAGAAACATAATTTAATTCTAATATTCCGAAAAATTAAGACACGCACATATATTAGTTATTTGCTCTGCGAGAATTGAAATTTTATCTGATTGAGACTCCGATTGAAGCAATTTCAGCGTGCCTATACTTTCATAAAAGAACATATTATATGTCAATTTGAAATAAAAATCTTTGGAGATAAATTTTTTTATCAATATTTTACAATCTCATATAATTTTACGTAATAAATTGAAAAATTTACATTAAAGTTCCATTTATATGATCTGCATAATAATGAGGAATTAGTTATTAAAATGTTAATACGTATAAATTTGTTATATCATACTTCTAATCTTCCTAGAAGATTATTATTTTAATTAATATTATACAGTAGACATTGTGGACTGAGGAATCCTATATTTCCATCTTTTTTCTATCGATATAAAAGTTAAAGTGGAAAAAAGATAGAAACACCAAACCCCTCACAAGTTCTATTGTACTTCCTTGTAATATACTGTTATTCAAAGTACATATTAACTATCAACTAGTGCAGTAAATTTTAACTATTTTAAACTATTGACAGCTGATACGCGCGTTATTTCTTAGTTAATCGATAAATATAACTGATAAAATAATAGATATAAGAGCCGCGTGGGTTGTTTCGCTGTCGTCAGATTTCCCGATGACATAGTAAAATAGCGTCAATTTGGATACTGCAAAGTCTAAAATAGATAATATTTGTGTTTCTTAAATGATACATTATGTATTTCTTTTTAATCTCAAACTGTAAAATGTTATTAATTGATAGTCATTCTAATTTAGAAACAAAATTATTTTTGAAAAATCTTTGTATAAAATACTTGAAACTTACAAGCAAACATGCAACATTTCAAATTTATAAGTTTGTTTTTAGAAGTGATTTTATTTTACAAACAATTTTGAAAACACTTAGATAAAAATTTTTCAATTCTGCTTGCTTATTTAAGACGAATGAATTGGAGTATAAATATTGTTTTATAAATAACAGTAGATGAACGATTTTCAGTATATCAATAAATACGATTAGCGGAGATATGTTTCTGTAATTTTTGAATTGACTCAATGCTCTGATGCAAAAATAGTAATTCGTTGAAAGCAATGACTTGTAAATGTAGTATGTAATCTTTCCTTAATAAAATTGCCATATTCCTTGGAGGTGTTTATTGAGAACAGAGTAGTACTTTGATTCCTTTAGGGTTAAAGATCAGACGTGTTTAATCGATGACACCTTTGATCATCTTGCGAAATGAGCATTTATTTTATTAATTTTACTACATCTTCTAATAAAATGTAGAATCAGGCAAATTTATGATCAAAAGTTATTTTGATTTTACTTCAAACTTACAGTATTAAACAGTGAGTATATGCGGAAATAAAGTCAAAATAATTGTATTTTATATTACTTGAAGTAATTAAAATTATTAAAAACTTTCATCAGCATAAAATTCTGTCAGCAAAATCAGTTCAAATTATTCTTATTTTGTAATAAACTTCAACACATACATTGATAATAAGTGTCATTAAAAGTTATTAATTATTCTGTCGAATACAAACATGTGACGGAACATAATTATACAATTTGACGAACCAATTTAATAAAATTGAAACAACACGTATGAACTAATTTTAATAAATAGAGAAGTACAATTGATTTCATTATTTTATTCACGAGAATGGAAAGTATAAAATACCCGCATATTTTGCGAACAGTAAAAATGATGATTGATTGTCGTACATTTCGTAGACATTTTAATGATGACTGAGTGTTAGATACGGCCTAGTCAAATACGTCGCGCAGTTATATATATTTTTTTATAGGATAATTTTCCTAAGCCATATTTTATATTCTCCCCATTTTCAAATGTCAAAATACAGCTTTAATAGTCATGGAATGCGAATTTGGTACACGGTTGGTATTTTTTGTTTTCAATGATTAATTAATATTTCCACTAATATTGGAATTTTTTTTCTTTTAGACGATAAAAATAAAGTTGATTGAAAAAATTGTCATTTTTATAAGAATTTTTTAGTTAAAAAAAAGAAATCAAAAGTCTATAATTTAAGTCATATAAAAAATACGTGTATAGAGTAAACAGAGCTTGTATGAATAACAAATCGGAAAAGTTAAAAACGAAAAAAAAGTTTAAATAAATACGACGAGAAAGCTTTCGTTAATATAATTGTTTTTATTGTTTTATACAAAAATTTAAAGTAACTTTTTTTTTATCGATTGATAAAAAGACGATTTTTTTAATTATTTAAACTAAAATATGTATTCTTGCAATAATTTACATCTTATTTACTATACATGTTATATTATTTGCATATATTAATTAATTATAAATTAATTATAGCAAGCATTATCGATATAATCTTATAATACAGCATGATAATCATCTTTCAACTATCTATTAAGAAATAAACTTTAAAATTTAATTAGTTTAATGGACGTTCAATAAAGAAATTCGAAGTTTTGTATAAAAGTAATCACTTTATTATTAGATAATATCTGCACAAAATATGATTTTATGATAAGAGTAGAAATTTTTCAGTAGAAAGTATATTATCATGGCATGCAATATTCTCAAAATTTATCAATATCTACAATACCTTTCCAATTTCAACATAAATTGCTCAAAAGTTAAAATAAATTTGTATTTAAATGTTAGCGGACCATTTTTAATTAAAATCCACTTCAATTTAGATTATGCTCGGCATATTTTTAATTGAGGTATCATCAAGTACGTACCAGAAAATATAATCCTATTCTTAATTATACTCGCAATAAAAGAGATTTCCAAATAATTGTTCCAAATTTAATAGATCGCACTTTAGATAAATGCAACGAAAATTATAAAAGATAAGCATGAAATGGTTTTACATTTTTTCTCTCTTTATGAGCTGACATACTTTTTTTTCTATTAAACATCGTTTGTAGTAGGAAGTAATTTAAAGCATACATCATGATAAGTCCATCACATTAGCAAAACTTTTTGCAACCTTTTTTGAATCACAATTCTGTATTGCATTTGGAAACTGGAAGGAGTTATTTTTATTTATTGTCAATATGTTGTACATTAAAACAAGTAACCTAAAGTAAAAGAATGAATTGTTTTTGAAATTGAATTTCAAGGTGATAGTAATGTAATTAGTGAAATGACGTACAAGTAGAAAATTTATGCGAAAAGTTGGACAAGTTTTCTTGTCCGTTAATTTATTCGAAAAGTTAAGTGCATTTTACTTGATCCTTTGAACTCTCATAATTATATCGAGGTACTTAATGCAAGAATGTTTTTCTACGAAACATTTACGGATCGACATAATAAAATAGTTTGAGTACAATTTCTCAATTAAAAAAAAAAATGTTTCGGTCGAGTTTTAAATTGATTGTGTTAGTTTTTTATGCAAGACTTTCTGTTACGTTAAAATTAATGTCATCAGTGTGTTTTTATTGTAATGAACTTTTTTACAAATCTATAAATAATGGCAATTTTGCGTGCAACGCTTTTTTTGTTTCAAGATCTTGACATACATTATAAACAAAAAATTCAGTAAAATGATCTTAATAACTTGATTAGTACAAACAATTAATCATTTGTACTAAATATACTTTCATAATAACTCTTTTTAATCTCAAAACTATTTTTATAATAACAGTAACAAATACATAAATTTATAAAGATGTTATTTAAGGAATTAAGTAGACATTGAATTAGTTACATTAAACTTCAAAGATTTCAATTTAGATAATTTATATAATTTTGTGCGACAAGTGTACTTGAGCTAAAAGTTGAGTTAGGTCAACTATCTGTATTATTAGCTTAAAACTATAATTTTAATATTTAAATTTAGCTCGAATCAACGTCAATTAAGTGGCATAATAGTGAGAATTAAGATTTAATTTTAATACGATTATGAACATTACTTAAAGTTTGTCCGTGTAAAAATGCCGATTAAAATGAAGAAGTGATGAAGAATATAATTAATTGAATTTGGGTTATCGATTATCCAAATCAAGGGCCTCACTAAACGATAATAATATGAAGTGCAACTAAGTCAAGATAATACTCATGTAACATTAACTTACATTAACTTAATCTTACAATTCATAACTAAATTTGCCTTTTTCAATTTATCTTCTAATCGTGTCGCTTTAAATAAAAACCGAATCTCCATATCTTTCTGAAGAAATTCAGTTATATAAATCTATCGAAATTAAGTTCGATTCAATTTACGAGAATTAAATAAATTTTGTTTCCGATTTTCGATTACATTAAATTTAAGCTAAAATCAATGCACTACTCTAATTCTGTACTGATGTTATTTGTATTTGCAATATTTTTTAACTTTAGTCTTTAGTCTACGGTATTTTATATTTCCATATAAAATGAAAATATGTTCAATTTTATTAAATCCTTAACAAGATCTTAAAATATTCTTAAAAAAGAAGTCCTTTTATGTTATCGAATATTAAACAAAGTTTTTTAATTTTATTCAATTTAATACCTTATATATGCTGATTATAATATAATATAAAATAAATAAATTATAGTAACTTCATAATTTTATTTTCATAATTTTTATCTCGTTAATTGCATCGGAACTTTTTATTTTTCAGATACACAAAGAAGTTGGTGTACGATATACAGCATATTGGTGTGTTCGGGACAAAGATTCAAAAAATATCTGGATATTTCATGAAATTTACATGTTATGTTTAGTCCTTGTAATCCCTCTTTCCATAATGGCTCTGTGCTATACGAGAATATGTTGGGAAATCTGGCGCGTCATGAAACGAAGATATCATATGACATCGCGACATACGTAAGTGTATTCTATTACTTTTTTTCTACTATCAAAGTATTTCTTATAAATAATTAATTAAAGAATTTCATTTATTCGAGACTTTTAACGCAAGGATTTATCAGAATTAGATATTTTTTTAATTCTGCCAAACTGAGTCTCAATTTGTCCTGCTATTTTATTTATAAGCAAAAAGATTCATTTATCCCTGGCCAGTTCATTGATGAATTTGTCACTGACATAAGCAGAATGTACACTTTTGTAATGCGACAAAAAGTATGTTTATTCAGAAGTTCCAAGGCTGCGTATTCGTCGTTTTTTTTTATGAATACTTATCTACAAAAAATCGATTCGATGTTTACAATATACAAGAGTTCATCAAGATCTGTAAGTTTTGATATATGCAGCTGAACGAAGCATGAGTTTAGTAAAGTCATTCAAAATTTTAAAGTAATTACCATGAGCAAACTCATTTACATGATTGTACTTCATCTTTTGTCGTATCTTTGCAAAATTTATATTATACAAGACAGTTTCAAATGAAATAATGAATTAGAATGAGTCACTGCATTTCGTTGCAATTAATCTTTTGTTTATTTCTGTTGACTAATTTGACTATTGATTATTGTGAATTCATTTAAACCTCGACAAGCAAAACTTATTGTGAGGAAATTTTCATTCATTTTCAAACTAAATCATGCATTTGTTTTAATAAATTAAAAAAGTTATTATCTATGAAATAGGAAAAATTAATTAAGCAACTATTAGTTAGCCAATATGATACAAAAACTAAATTGAACAAAGATAACAAAAACATGTTTAAACAAATGAAAAAGTTATTACTTTCTTTATAATAATTACTCTATTTGAATTAGTATGATTTGCTTGCAACTTTATTTTAATATTAAACAAACTTTTTTAAATTAATTGTTTTTCATCATACTTTAATTATAATTTGCAACAAAATAAACAAATAAGTTAATATGTAAAAATTATTTAAAAAAACAATAATTATCTAATTAACCATGTTTTATATTTACATTTCAAATGCATATTTATTTGAATAACATTCACAGAACGAAAGCAATTACTCGCAATAGAAAATCGTCGCGGCTAATTTTAAACAATTCTCGTAATTAGAATCATATTCATGTGCAGAACCATTTTGAAGCAAACGCAAATTTAATGACGGCCAAAATTAAATCCAAGTACTTTTTCACTTATCGCATGTTTATTCAAAAAGTATATGACGGTGGCGCCGTCATCGACAAGTGATCTAATGTCTGGGTATTCTAGTGCGCGCATTATATTTAGCGAGATTTGTTGGTAAGCGAAAATTATTTCCGATCTGGACTTGCGAGTAGTGTTCTAAATTTTCACTCCGCAGTTGTGTCCATGTTGTGCTCATCTACGACAGCCACACTGAACAATTTCGTTGATCAACATCAGCGACTCTATATGAATGTGTAATTGCGAAATAATATCTCTCCTTCATTCAATGACCGTGCTAACATATATTTAATTAATAACTTAACTTAATATTATGTTAATAATAATATTACTGTTTTAGTATTCAAAATGTGTCATTTTACATTTAACTTTAACATCCCAAATTATGAATTATATATAATAAAGTAACTACCAAATGAAACTATGATTTTTTAATTTAAAAGTATATTAAAAAAAGAAATAATATTATATATGCTATTTATACTTAACTAAAATGTTTTCATCTATTCTGAATAGCGTAATTTAGTTGATGGAATGTGCAAATAATCATCAATAAGCAACTTCATATGAAAACTTTTAAATCTCAACTTTAAAGAATGTCGCTTATGCCGGCATCTAGTATTAAAGTTTAGTAGTGTTTAGACACTTAATGACAATTATATTATAGCATAAATTCCAAAATCTGTTTCAATACGTTATAAAGTTAAGCCTCCACAATAAACTGGGATTTTGATTAAGAATATATGAATCGTTTATAAAGATTAATAATAGAAACACCAAAAAATTTCTTTTTTTATCTTACAACACATTCATGTGATTTACGAAATAGCGTTTTTTTAAAGAAATTTATAAATTTTTCCAGCATTAATGAGGATAAGAATAATACTTCGAAAATAATTATAAAATTATTGATTTATAACGTCAAGTGCAAAAATTTTACCTCAAAAATAAGTTTTTGCATAAAATAAGAAACGAAAAAAATTAATGTTCATAATTATTTTATTTATTATAATTATTTTACGTTACGTAAAATCTATAGATTAAAAAATAATAATAATACAATGAAAGTTCATGTTGTATAGATTGAGTCCACCGAACATGGATGGAGAATGTATTCCAATGACACAACGACAAAACAATATCAGCAACGGACGTCGTGGACGTCGTCAAGACAGTCAGACAGAAGAGGAAAATCGCACAATAAAGCAGGTCAGCTTTACGTGAAATAAAATTAATTAAAACGAAAGATTTATGTTTTTAATAAAACAATCAAATGTAAAATAAACGCAGAACTGACATATAATTAACCAACTTGCTTCTTTGTCTCTCAAAAGTTTTGTCTAAAATTAACAGTACTATATATATTAGTTATTCCAAAACAATAATTACACTGTAACTTAGTCTTACACTTATACACTTCGCTGGCAACATTTGCATCATTATTGAAAACGAATCCGCAAATGTAAGAGGACAATCTACATTTTTATTACAGCAAAATTTTGCATAAAAGTTAACAAACATTTCTATAACTTCTAACGATAAGTTTTAAAGCGGATTTATAGATTTTGTATTTTAGCGAATTTCGCATAAAAGAATGCGAAATTCGCATTATTTTAGCGAAAAATCGCTGAAAAATGCGAAATTCGCATTATTTTAGCGAAAAATCACCGAAAAAATGCGAAATTCGCTAAAATAAAAAAACAATGAATCCGCCTTTACTCGCACCAGAACAACAGTAACATTCGCGTCTCGGAAATTAACGAACCACGATCGATGTTTTGGAATAAATAATGTCGTCTACCTAAATGCTAATTACTTTCATTGCGTTGCTTTTTCTGTTCTTTTTTTTCCTTTTATTGGTCTTTCCCACATAATTATGGGTCAAAGTTCAAAACTGACATAAACCGCAATGCAATTTTACAACGTTGAAATTAGACGAGCATTTTTCAGGATTATCGATAGTAGTTGTTTGTATTTCTTTTCTTTTTTATCATTATTTCAATTAAGTCGAAATTTATAAGAACACATTCTTGCTCCGTAGGTGGTGAAAATGTTGGTAGCCGTTGTGGTGCTATTTGCCATTTGCTGGAGTCCAATGCTCATTGACAATGTTCTTACAGCGTGTGATATTATTCCGCGCAATAAATTTGGTACCTTTAAGCATCTTAATACTACATTCCAGCTGATGGCGTATTTCAACAGGTACGAGCTCATTAATTAGTTAGCAATATTGTGCTTTGTGTTGCATTGCCGTTTATTTTCATTCATTTTTTTCACTTTTAAATAAATCTACTTTTTTTTTTTTTTTTTTTTTTTTTTTTTTTGAGATAGAAAGATTTTTCACCTTTCATATTTCGATATAAAAATTCTTAATAGCTTATTATCGTAGTAGTTTTAAGAACATAATACGATATAAAATAATACGCATAACAAAAGCAGAATTATGAGTCAACAATGTTGAGCTATTCATAATTAAATATTAAAATAATAAGGGTTTTATTCAAAATAAGATATAGGAAATTAATTTAAAGCAGTTATAGCGTAAAATTTAGACTCGATTGTAATAAATCGGTTTAAATAACTGAATTCTTAAACAAACTTGAATTTCGAGATGCTGATTTTACAAAAAAGGTATTATTGTAACAATGTAAAGTTATTTCGATTTAAAATTGTTGAGTGTATTTATTGAATTAAATGAATATGAACAGTTTCATATTAACGTACGTTACAAAACATTATATTACCCATATTGCATTTTCGAAATACAACGAATTATAAGCAAAACGATGTGAAATATATATACAATTTCACATTGAGAAAGCGCGTATTCTAAAGAGAACAATATTATTGCTGAATATATAATGTAGACCAAATTAATATTTCTTATTCAAGAGAATTCTATTTCTGATAAAGTTGCAAGAACGGTACACATTGTTGTATATTTATAAATGCAATTGTAAATATCAAGGACTAAATAATCATGTTTATTGGATCTTGCTAAATATTGGAAGGTTTGTTACTTGTTTTAGACTGAAAAATGATTACAAATATTGAACAAATCAGCAGTAAAATATGTTTCATTTAATTCACTTATTTATCATTTTTGGTAAATAATTTTATCTTTGATAGTTTCGATTATTTTTTTATGTATTATAAAATAAAGTGATGTATTAATGATGATTAATAATCAAATTTATTCTAAATAATTTTTGAACTTCATTTTTATTTATTTGTAACTTAATTTTTGAACCGAAATAATAATTTGTGATTTCATGTTCATAATACTGAATAATGTAAATATCTGTAATTACAATATGCTCCGTTAAAGTTAATAACTCATTTTTCATATTAAGCAGTTCTCTGTAATTTTATTTAAATAAAGAAATTACAGAATACTGATATTAAAGCTGGACTAAATGTGAGAGCGTATAAATTATTCATTATTAAAACATTGTAATTCATTACGGCTTGATTAAAAAATTTTTTCCATCAAATAAAGTAAATTATTTGTTGGTAAAAGGTATTTTTATACACGTAAATCAATCTTCCCTTCATTATTTTCTTATTCAAGTATTGACGATGTACCAAGTTAAAATTTATATTGAATTCTTTTCAAGACATGATTATACACAATTTCATTGAAGGTTATCTGATCCACTCGGTATAAAGGAAGCATCAGTCAGTAAATTCAAATTCACAATATCCGGGAAATCCGGATGTTACGACAATTTATTGCAAGAATTTCGATCCAGCCTGATTCAATACATCGCGAATCATCGAAAAGTTTCTTCAAAACTACTGAATTTGATACATTTTTTGATAACATTTTTCATTCGTTTGATCTTACGTAATCATTTCATAAGCTCTGACCTAAATTGTTAACGTTGATAAATGATCCAAATAGCGCGAAATATATAATATATAAATGAATTCGTATTTTTGCAACCTCAAAACTTTTCACTGCATTTTTTTTCTTATTTCACGCGAATCACATTGATAAATTATTACAGCGACTATTGTACAGCGATCTCACTTCTAGCAGATGTAGCACATTCTATAAAACAATTTTTCATTTATATCGAGAACACTCAATAAAGAAATCCTGGGTTTCATTCATGGGATCTTGCCACGTTTAAATGAATGTCAATATCAGATTGCTTGATTGCTATTGTAATTTTTGTTTTCAATAAACTTTTTATTCGTTAGACAGTTGTACTTATTGAATTAAATTTATTTAAATGAACGTATATTTCAATTTCAATTTTTTGGTACTTTTGTATTTACAATTATTTATTGAAACATTTCTGTGAATTTATTTTTAACATAAATATGGAAAACAAATTTGTTGTAATTTTTTGTAAACTTAAAGATCAAAGTATAAACCACATCGTCACACTAATACTGTAGCTTGGCAAGAACTTGCCTTTTCTATGGAATTTCATTCCGCGAAAATGTCAATCACTTAACGCTTTACTTTAACTCCTTTCTTCAACATATTTGAAATTATTCGTACTAAGATAACGTTTATTTAACTTTCCAAATATTCCATATTTTAGCAATAACTACATCATTAATGCATTGAATTTATTTTATTAATGTAAGCAAATACTTAATTTTCCCAAAAATAATTGTACGTTATAATTATTATTATCGCTGAAAATTCGTATGATCTGATTTACAGTTTAATTATTTTCGTTTAAATAAAAAAAATGTAATTTATAATTAATTAATTCAAAATGTACGCATTTAACGAATATTAAATCGATTTGTTGTTTTTCGGATATATTTGGTTAATTATCATAGCTAGAATAATTAAGAGATAATTAACACTGATGGAATTAATTATTAGTATTTTAATCAGAGATGGGCAAAAATAATTACCCAATTACTTATAATAAATTTTACAAACTGGAAAAATATTATACATTTTGAAAATAATTGAAAACTTTGTTGTTATTTGGCAAGTTGTAGAGTCAAATAGACAAATAATTATGATTTTACTTTTGCTAAGTTTGAATGTATAATTTAATTTTATTTACAAAAGTAATGGTTAATTAAAAATTCAATTACTTTTCAATTACTTTCTGAATTAAAATCCATATTTTTCACTTGTTTCACTAATAATAACTATGGTACCTCTATTTTCAGTTGAAGACAGTCCTTTTTTATAAGATAAAAATGCAATTTTTTACTAATTGATTGTATTATTTTTAATAATTATAAATATTGGTTTAATATTACTTATTATTTTAATAGTAATATTAATTATTTGTAAACTCATATTTCTAAAGCTATATGATTTCAGTAATTGCTATTATAGTAATAAATACTATAAAAGATTAATATTAATTAACAGATAATAAAGATATAATTTTTAGCTTTAAATATATATGTGGGATTCGGGCGATGAGTTTTTGGGTTTCCCGCGCAAAGCAGAGGGCGCAAATGTCGTCTTCGAAAAAAACTCGAGAAACCTTGGGGAATAAGGACAGTTAGTTATTCGAAAGTCGTGGTTAAATTAACAGTTAATATCTTATTCATTTTTCTATTACAAGTTGTATGTTTATTATATAATAATATTTTCTTGAATGTTCAAAAGCAAAAAGTGTTGAGGTTAATTTAGCCTTCATACTGTGCTTTTCCCACATGTATTATATTAAAGTAAGCAAAAATTGAATTTAAAAAATCGAGTTTATAAATATTCTTTAAATATTAACTTATCCTTTCGTTAATAGATATATATATATATATATATATATATATATATATATATATATATTATAAAAATGAAGGAAATATTGATAATGTTAAGAGATTTTTTTCTATTTTTATAAAAAAAAATCTATTAAAGGATATATTGAAGATGAGAAGATATTAAAAGACTCAATTTGGTAGACTTATTTCATATTTATGAGTTTCCTGTCTTTCATTATAATATCCTTGAAATTATATATTAAATTCGCATTTTTACGTATTCACAAATTGTTAAAACATCAATTAAATCGTTTCATCTTTGCGAAAAAAGAACGTGCATTATATGAACAAAGCAATAATAAATATAATCACATCAATTTATAAATTAATATTCACTTTCATCTGAAAAATATGTTATCCTGCATATTTTTTAATGTATTTTTAAATATATATTTGTTTTTCAGTTTTAACGAAAAAAAACTCGTCGATGTATGAAATGAAATTATAATTGTAACAATAAAAAACTCAAAATGTACTTGTTATTCAGAAACATAAGAAATGGAAAATTTTGCTTTGTTAATTTTATAAATCTGATAATAAATTCAACAATGTTAATTTTAATTATTGAAAATTGAAAACAATTTTTTTGTCAAAAAATATATCTAAACTGCACTTTTATCTGCAAAATCTATTATCGTGCATATTTTTTAACGTTTTTTTAGTTTAAAAGTATAAAAATTTAGTTTTCAGTTTGAACGCAAAAACTCGTTGATATACAGTAAAAAGACATCAACCTCTCGTATAATTAAAATTAAAACAATACTTTTATCGTTGGACGATGATGAAGCGAAATGAATAATTGGAACGTACGGTGGACAGCTTATGGTCGCTACGGTAAAAGCTTGTTAACTCAGCAAAGAAATGTGATGTTACTTTTTTGTTTCAATTTTCAGCTGTATCAATCCTATTGTGTACGGATTTATGTCGAAACACTTCAGAGAGCGCTTTTTATCGGCGGCCTGCGGCGGCCGTTGGCTGTGCTGTCCACGAAAAGGTTACAGAACGCCGGTCAACCGTCATCCAAGTCTCAGCCAGACAAGAACCACGAGCGTTCGGTGAGGAATGTATTTATTACGAATAAGTAACGTCCTATTTATGCGTTAATCAACTTATTGTCGTTAAAAGAGTCTGACACCTCTTTCAACGTGTGTGTTTTTACAATGATTATTTCATTGACGTTTTCCGTTCAGAAAACGTATACGCCAATGTCAATCTCTCTTGTACATAGATATATGTATATAAGCGCATGTGTACATATAACTAGATAAATACATCAGATGCTGTGACAGCGTGCACGAGTGTCGCGGAGAAAAATTGCCGCAATCATTTTTTTTTCTACTTACAAATTTTGACTTCATCAAGAGAGAAAAAAATGTTTTAATGAAAAGTTCGTGCATGGGGAGTTGAATTATGACTGGTATTATACACTCAGAGAAATTCCAATAGTTGGGATGATTTAATAAGACTTCAAGTTATAAAGTAAGAGTTCATTTTATGCATATTTACGGTTCAAAGGACTATGAAGTAGATCATTGTAATACTTTTTTGCACATTTTGGATATTCATTATTTTAAATTAATTAAATACATCTTTATAGAGATTTATTTTATTTTTAGTACAATATCATTTGTACAGAATTTTAACAAAAATGATTACACAAAAGCAAGGAAAATAAAAGAAAAAACATTTTTTGGCATGTCCAATGCATTTCACTTACAAGAACATAAATATTTACTTAAATTAACAGCAAAATGTACTTATGATAATTTTTATTTCGCATGTTACTGGTTTCAATTTTGCAGTATTAAACAAATTTTCTGTAATAAAGTGTTCGCTGTAATTACATAAGTAAGTAAGAAATTTCTTTTATTATTTGAATGTTTTAAATTAATTTTATTCTACTTGTTGCTTCAAAAATTGTGACAAATTGAGATACTTCTGTTACTCATCGGAATTGGTGTGTTTAAATATAATTTGTACAAGTTAATTGTTTATACGCTCTTAATTTGTTTTGAAACTTTAATGACGTTATATGTATCGTACGATCAGTCTCTTGTAGCTTCGTAATCGACTTGCGAACACTACATTTCAAGATGAATGAAGTTGATGAAATGAATTCGGTAATTCAATTCTAAATAGAAAGTGTCAAGGAATTTATTACACGAAAATATATCAATTCGCCGCTAAAGTAAATTAATACTACTACTTGTATTAATTATTTATAATAATAAAATAAATATACTATATTTACTTTATTCACAGTAAAGTTAACCAGTTGAATAATATTTCAATTAAACAAAATAAATAAAAGATAAAGAAAAGTAGACATCAACTATTATTACGCTATTGTTTTAAATTTAATACTCATTTTGGTCGACAAAATTTATGAAAATACATAAATGAATACAAAGAATAATTTTTTTTTATTTTTATTAATGAAAGAAAACTTTATAAAAAATTCATTGAAGGTATTCATATACACAAATCCTTTTTATATCAACTGAAATCCGGTGCCATCGTATAATAGACACAAAAATTATTAAAATACACATCTAAAATGAAAGATCTATTTTATATACATAATATGCAAAATATACAAAAAAATTGTAATGAAAAAAATGCATTTGTACTTTCTTTTTATGGTAAAAGTTAACGAAAACTTGCTATATACAAAGTAAACTAAAAACACTATTAATTGTACATTTCGTCATTAAAACTCCGTTGGTCTTTGCACATAAATATTTTTACTAAAAGTAAAAAGTCCCGTCATTTTATTAAAAACCTCCCGTGCACATATCTTCTAACTCAACGTTTCCTTGCGAAATGAGCCTCACATACCCAATTTCGTCTAAAACTTTGTCAAAGTTAAAAGACTATTTTTCTCCGCACACGAAAACTTTCTTCATTCGCGATTGTGTACGTGTGTTATTGTGGCACGAGTATTTCAATTTCTATGCAAAAAAAATACAGATATTTAATAACATCAACGTTGATAAAAAAAAACTGAATAGTTAGTTCCTTTAGCTTGCAGACATACGAAGATTGTTTGACATAATTTTGCGTTTAGAGTTTGTACAATATTTATATTGAAGCGATCTGTTTTTTCTACCATTGTGTGAATCATGTTAAATTTCGTTGATACGAAACGCAAATATACAAATCTGTGTTCAGCTTATGGCCATAGAAAAAGAGACAAAGCGAAAGATTAAAAAAACTTTACATTTATATCTCGAATATACATTTCCATGTATAACATTCTATTGAAACTCCAACAAAACAATAGTTTTAATCATTAGAATAGAAAATACCATAAGAAATTAATTTCATTTGTGTATATATATTTTATATTTTTTATATATCATATCTCTGAAAGATAATAGATTTTACTATATAAAAATTTTTGAAGCGTAAATTGACACATATTCAGAATACTTGGAAAATTTCAGTTACTTTAATTAATTAATGATTTTAACTTCAAATTCTGATCACAATAAAGTATATTTGTAATATTATTTGTTTATCTAATTTCGAGCTTAAATTGTTTATTTAAAGGAGTGTGTTTACTGTTGCTCGGTATAAGCTAGTTTGTACGTATGTATTTAATGTAAGATTTGTTGTATGCAGACAGTGACTTGACCAACTGTAAATAAATTATGACGGTTTATCACGATATGAAATTATCCGAGCATGAAATTGTAACTATATTTAAGTGTTATGTCTGCGACATGTGATTCTGCATTCTTAATTACGAACTATCCTGCATTTGTGATAAAGATATATATATATATGTAAAATGTTGCATCATGTGAAAGCTTATAAAAGATCGTATAAAAAATACAATATTCGAGTCATTTTGAAGTTTTTATAAATTGTCGAATTTTCCTTTGTAAACCAAATATAATATATTATGTATACATTTTTCAACTAAAAATATTTTAGAAAAATTGTTAACAATATATTTCTACTTTTAGATGTCAAAATAACTTTTTGCCACGATTTTAACTCAAAAACTTTTCGGACAAAAAGTTTAAATTAAAAAAATTGATTTCATATTTTTTTTTTTTTTTTTTGCTTTTGTAAAGTTTCTATTAAAATTGATTAAACTAGCTTCTTCATTTAAATAGAAATTGATTTAATATACATTTAAATTTGAATCCACAGGACAAATCTCCGACAACTTAAGCTTACCAAAATCGCCAGCGTCGGATGACATCTACATAGTCTGTCGTAATATAAGCTACAAAATTGTTCTGTTGTAATATTATTTAGTACTTTATAATTGCGACGCTTGCGAAAGTCATTGTTCTTTTACATCTTGATTAAAATTATTACTCGTAGAAATAGTAAAATTATAATGCGAATGCAAAATATAATTCCATTAAAGCTTTTATATCTAATAAATGTTGTAAAATAATCACTTTTCATAATAAGCTACATATATAACACAAATTTAAACATATATAACATTTTAATTCAATATAATACAATTGAATATTGTCAATTAACTATTTAAAGTGTAATAAATTAATTTAAAACATAATTTCATCAAGAATGCTATTGCGATTATGAACGATAGTAAAATAATAATTAATAATTATAGGATGTGAGCAAATTCAGTCATTAGGTCATAAAAACAAACTTTTTAATACATAATTTAATACAAATAATGTAATTTAATAAAATATTAATTTGCTTGTAGTTTTAATCAATATTATTTATAATTTTTTTAATTTACACTCAAAGAAAAATACTGATACTCGAAAATGCCAATGTAACCGCAGTGTATTTTACATTTTGTGTCTCTTAAACGTAAAATAATTTTTATTTATCGTTAATTAGAATAGTATTGTACAAATTAAGTTTACAATTAAAATTTTATAATAAAAAAATATAATACAAATAAAACAAAGTATATATGAATATTAGTTTATACTAAGTTTAAATAAATATTAATATTATATAAGAAGTGTATAATTTAAAATAATGTACAAAGTAGATACATAAAATATTGGAGGAATTTTTTGATTAAATATATATGAATAATTCAAATGCTCTGTCGATAAATAGAAAAACTTGCAGGATTTGTAGGTAGATGGAGACACAATTAAGAGCGTATAGATTGACGATAACGAATGCATAGGATACTACTTGAAAGAGTAATAAGGCATATATAAAGAAAACTCATACAAAAAAATTATTAAATTTTTTTTTTTCAATTGCATATTCAAGTTAACATTTTGAATCAAATTTTTTCTTCAAAGTTTCAACTTTGAAAAAAAGTAGGAATGTCTTATCCTAATCGAAAAACTTAACTATTATTGAAAGTTGAAATAAAATTCTGCTTAAATAATTAAAACTTTGACAGCTTAATCTGAAAAAAATAAAATTATTAATATTTTATCAATTTTACTTTGAAAAAATATCCATATTGTATTTGGATAATATCTTGTAAAAAATAAACTAATTCAAAATTAATGATTTCAGTCATATCATTACTACACATTATAAATTAGTAAGTAATTATTTTGATGTTGTTTATTTTAGCATCGTAAAAAATGTAACAGCCAACAGCAGTGAATTTCTTATGTCGGTACGTTCAGATTAATTAATCTTTGATAAAAAGTCTCCGGAAGTAGCCGTTCTTTGCTCGAAAATTCTGGCATTGCTAGCCAGATGCTTCGATAATAAGTCTTGTAGATGTAAATGGATGAACAATTTCACGGCGCAACTGACACACCCGTATATTTATCATTCGAGATGCATTTTCAGTACATAAGCTAAATAGCTAGCTCATCTCAATGCTACCTGAATGAATCAGTGAGAGGGCGATTGCTTTTACACTACAAATTAATTAAGTGTTACTTAATAAGTAAAAAATATAAAATTAATCATCAATGAAATGATTTTTAAAGTATCAATATTTAGAAAAAATGAAACAAATAGAATATAACAATTTTGGTAAAAAAAAACAACTAGAAATATAAAACATTAAGTGATAAAATAATTTTATTTAAAATATTATATTACTCAAATATTATTATTAATATTATTTATGTTGTTATTATTTATTACGTTATTAATTACAAATACATATTAACTAAAAAGACGCCCAAAGTCGTAAACATAGAAGTAGATAGATTTTCCAAAATATGAATAATACTCTTGAGGAAAGGAGATTGCATCATTTCGTTGTGAGCATACAAAAAAACATGTGTAAAATTCACATAACGCTTTAAACAGTTTTCTGGTTTAGTATGCACTTGACTTAAATCAGTATGGATTGAATTATTTAAATCTATAGGTGTTATAACTTCTTGTTTGTCGTCGTGAGGATTACCTTTAACCATTTTAAATTGACCTTCTTCATCTATATCTAAATATTTACCGTATTTATCGTAAGGAGTCCATTTAAAATCATGCGTGAGTGGATACCTAAAAAATGTATAGCAAATAATTATACGATAATATTTCGCCAGATAATTATATTTCTGTGCAATTGTTTTTTGCATTTACCCTGATTTTGCAAACATTGAAAATAAATTAAGCAGACGTTCTCTCGTGTTCACATCTCTGCTTTGTTCATTCGAGTTTGGTAAACAAATTTGATTGTAATTCTTTGAATAGAATAAATAATTTAAATCGTCACAATGAAAAGCCCCTTAAATTAATTAAAACAATTATAGCATTAAGATAAATATAAAAATACTTAAAATTATTATAATGAAAATAATATTTCGTTTTTTGGTGTAAAGTACAAACCTACGACTAAATTTCGGTCTTCTTCTTCGTAGCGAAAATAATAATAATATAACGATCCCGGTTTAAGATATTTTGACATGAGTTGCCTTTTATCATCAATTGGTTTGTCAAATAATTCAAATGATGATTGCTAAAATGAAACTTATTTTAATTTAACTGGTAGAAATATTTATATTTTTGAAACATTTTTACGTACTTTCAATAATCGACGTTGCATGAAATTTTTGATTACATAATGAAGTGCCCTCTCAATTGCTGAAAATAAAGTAAAGTGTATATTTATATATGTTTAAAAGTAAAATTGAATTTTGATATTAAATGATATTTACGGCGAAATATTTTATATCCTATCTTTTCATTGATTTTATGTCGGAAAGATTCAAGTATTCGTCCAAGTACATTAGTTTCTACACTCGTGTAACCTAACACGTGTTCTCCACGGAAGAAATCGCCATTTTTTAATTTTTTAGTAACACAGTCATCCAAAAAGGTAGTATTGGTACCATCGATGTTCGGGCTCTCGATTGATGGAGCAATGGGTAGTTGCAATTTTTCAATCTAAACACGGAATTTGTATAACTTTAATAATATCAAAAAGAATATTTTCAGGTTGCAAAAGAAAGTTATGTTTAATATATCTACATTAAATAGAACTTTGGTTTCTTTAATCAATGTACGAATGTCCATATTTATAAATTTTTGCGCTAATTTTGTAGTGTTATCTATTTTTTCTCCAACTATATGTTTCGCTAATTTTTTTGCTCTTTCAATTGGATCTGTTATCACGGCCCAGGGGCAAAGAGCAGAACCACTTAAAGCAATTGATCGATGAAATAATCCTAAAGTAAATAATAATAATGATAATGCAATACAAAATTTAAAAATTGTTCTGACAAAAATATTATAAATAATATTTAACCTCTGGACATCTTAGAAATTAAATGCATATCGACAGAAACTCCTCCAGCACTTTGCCCAAATATTGTTATACGTTCAATATCACCACCGAATTGACCAATATTCCTTTTAACCCATTTTAAAGCTAAATTCTGATCCTTTAATCCTGCATTTCCGGGTACTTGAGAATTATGCAAATTTAAAAATCCTGTGTAAGGTAATTAATTAATTCATTATTTGAAAAACATATCTTACTTATATTTAATTTTGTGTTATCTTTTTGAAACTATACCTGGCACACCTAATCGATAGTTTAATGAGACTACAATTACGTTTTTAGAAATAAGAAAATCTGGACCATACAAGTCACTGTTACCAGAACCAAAAATAAAAGCTCCTCCATGTATCCACACCATCACAGCTAACTTAGGATGTTGTATACGGTCATTGTGGTTGAAATCAAAATTTGTCTGCAAAATTAAAAAAAAATATAATAGTTAAATATAAACTATAAGGTAATTTAAAACCTAAATATTTGAAATATTGTTTAAACATTTATTGTATTTTTCAGGAATTACCACAGGCGTATAGACATTTAAGTATAAACAATCCTCGTTTCCTTCAAAAACACCTTTTTTCACTTGAGGACAAATATTTCCATGATGATAAGCTTTACGAACTCCTGTCCACGGCTTAACATCCGTAGGTGGCTTGAAAATGAATGAATAATAATCAGGTTCATAAATATATCGTTTCATAAGAAATTATACTTCAAATCTATATAATTAAACTGAATTATATGTAAAAAATACCAAAAATCTTTTCTTTCCAATAGGCGCTTCGGCATAAGGTATTCCTTTAAAGGCAGTATATGGACCTGTATATAAAATATTATGTCTAATCATTCCTTTAATTTTGCCGCTATGTATTTTGATTATACTATCTGCATCTTTATTCGACACATTAACATTATCACACATTATTTTGCAAAACGATATTTGCAATTTATACAGAAAAAGCAATATAATTAATTTTGAGAAATAAGTTTGAACCATATTTAAATATAACGCGAATAGAATACTACTGAGAATAACTACATTTGAATTAATTTGTATATAGTAAAACCTTATATCTAATTCCAATTAGTTAAGTATTATTATAGTTGCATTCTTATTCAAATTAGTTAATTAATGTAAAATGTTTTAGTGATCATAATATTTTTGTTCAAATGAATTCTAAAGAAAGCCGTTTAGCGTTTTGTTATTAACTTTGGTATTATCATTTTGTATGTAAATTTTAAAACAAATGATGATTAAATACTAAATTAACAAACATGTTCAAACATATTTATACAAAATTTAATTTTATTTGATGATGTAATGAATAATAAACGTACTCTAATATCATAATGCATATATATGCAAATAATTATAACTTTTCTAAATTGAAAATTGTTATATTCAACAAACATAATCACAAATGAAGCAAAATGTCAGAAAGAAATTGATGTCTTAATAATCTTTATATATCGCACAGTAGTCAACTAGAAATACATTACAGAAACATTACATTCTCATAGCAGGTGAAAATAGCACCAGTCACAATTACTATAGGCAATAAAATCGAAAGTTGGGAATACAAAAAGCTGCTGAGGGCCTTGACATCGTTTTTAAAAAATTTAATGTCACTTGGTGTGAAAAACGTAGTCTTTCGTTATTTTCAATTGTACAAAAACTAGAAATACATTACATTTTGAAATATATACATACAATTCAACATATTTCATATCATTAGTCCATCATTAAACAACATAAACGAAATCATTTAGTTGAGTATTCGAGTTGACAGTTTATTTGATGAATTCCATACTCCACTTTAGATTTTTGTAAATAAAGTTCAAACAGGAGTTGAAAAAAGATTCCAAAGAGGTTCTGAAATCCGAAGAAAGCTTAATTAATTTTGTTTGACAATTGAAATCGTTTTAAAAAGCAACATTAAAGGTAATCAAGAAGAATGAAAAACGGGCATCTGCAAGTCGTAAATATAGACGAAACAATCAGATCGTTCTGATCATTAGGCATTACTTAAGAAATAGTCACAGAAGTTCGGAACGTGGTATGTGACAGGTCAGTGATGTGAATGAAAGTCAACTAGAAATCTTTTATGATTCCATCAAACTGCATTGAGACACACTGACCCAGAACTCCCGGTGATGCTACCGGTAGGAGGTTTGTGCTTCTTGATTTACTACTGGCACGATCTACAAAGAAAAAATCAAAAGACATAGGCTCGGAGTAGGGATAAGAAATTCAGGGCAGTGATGCCAGCCACGCGACCCTTGCAAAGATTATCGGCGCCACCCCACTGAAACAGTTTGACAAATAGTTTTTCGTCGACTTCGTTCGCTCACAGTTTCACACTACCAGGGGGGCACTCTCACCGGATAGAGATGTTTTCAAAATGTTTGGAAGTGATTAACAGTAGTCGCGTGCCTTCTTCAGACAGCTTTCATATAGCATGTTCAATTCGTCGAAACATGAATGGAGAATAATAGACGGAGACACATGAGTGACACAAATTTTTACGAAATTTCCCCGCGGGGATTCTCGAATAAAGGAATGCTTCTTCGCATACGTATTTACTTTATAGTGTAAAAAGCTTTTTTTCTCTCTTCTGTAGATTGAAAAGATATACTTTAAATTGTTCAAATGCTTGGCAAAGTCAAGGGTTGCTTAAATGTATTGTTTGAATTTTGTAGATTTTGAGAATAATAATTTATTTGTGTATCTTGCAATGAACAGTTATATGATTCTGAAGAAATGAGAATAACAATTAAGGTGTTAATATAGTTATCTGTGAGGAAACGATAAATTTTGTCAATGGTGTAGGCAATAACGTGAAAATATTCAACTGGTGTCTTTTATTTGAATTTGAATCACTTCGAACTAGTTTACTAATCACACGTCCGGTTTATGTTCAACTTAATCGTCGTCAGTTCTGATAAATCGGATATAGGGAATTCTTATATATTCAAATAAAGATTTATACTTATTTTATTTGTATACATTCGGTTGGAGATGATTTGAGACTTTAAAAATGACACTTTTTATGTATGATTTTTTCACATTAAATTCTTAAGTCAATGAAATTATGGTTTTAGCAAAAAAACCTAAAATGTATTTATTATTCAGAAACATTAGAAACGAAAAATGTTCCTTTGTTAGGTTTATATGTCTGATAATAAATTCAACAATGTTGATTTTAATTAATGAAAATGGAAAACAGTTTTTTTTTTTTCAAAAAATATATCTAGATTTGGTATCAAAGAAGAGAACAAGTAATATAATTAAATTTACAGATGTAATATATTGTTTTGATTTATTTCATCTAATTTGGCTAATATTCTAAACTTAGTTTTTGACCTAATTTCAAAATTCTGTTTCAAAGAAGAACAAACAAATTAAAGTGTGAAGACGGATGTTACCAACCTGGTGGGAATCTGACTTGCGAATGTGCAGAAATCATAGATATTCATTAAGAAATTACTTTGAAAACACGTTTACCATGCATAATTGAATAATTAAGTTTCCCAATACGTGTTTATGATTAATATTAATTTAATTAATGTGACATACATGGTAGAAAAGAAATATCATTTTACAATTTTACATAATACTCCAAAAATGCCTTAATATGAGACAATTTTTAAATGCATATTGAGCAAAACATTTCAATACATATTACATTAAAAGAAAAGTTCTATAATTAAAATTATTAAAGTATCATACAATGGCATATGTTCGATATTATTGTAAACTCAACGTTCCTCTGTCTTTTCTATAATAAGTATTTATAAAGGGTTAAACCATAAGATATGCTTTCAATGGAAAACAGCAAAAAAATAATTAGTACACAATTTTATATGTAAATATTGATTGAAATACATAATGATAAAACATTCATTAATGATATGGAACACTATTTTAAAGTTGTATAAAAATCATCATTAAATAGGGGCTGCTCTAAGAGTAATATGTTACATCTGGTTAGACAGCTGTTCGCATAATAAACATGATTACCGCTTCAAATTCTGAAATGAATCATATAACCAAGTGTTAAATAGATGAATTTCGTTATATACGTATATAATGATCTGATATAATTCATTATGATTCCAATTAATAAACCGTCAAATTTTTGTCATTTGAAAAAAAACAAGATAAAAAATGAATTCAATCGAGTTGCTGGCAGAAAACATCATAACAGTGAAAAGATAAAGTAAAGCAATAGCTTTTTTAAAAATCTGTATCCGGAAGAATGAAGAAAAAAAATACAGTTTGTTGATTTGTCTTATTTTTATTATTTTGTGAACAATATTTTGAAAATCAAAATTCATCTTTTTCACGTATATAATAATTTTTTTCATGATATTTTTAATTAATTGATTAATTAATTACATTTAATGAAAAATATCCGAAAATAATGTATAATATATAGATGTTTTCTACTTTTCAGTTTAGTACGACGAAGATACATTAACACGAATGATTTTTCATTGAGACAGTTCGCATGACCTTGAGTTTGACAGGTTTGGCTCACTGGCCGACTCCCGAGTAGCAGTAAGTAGCAAATTTGACCATTGTACGTGGTTTCACGATCCGAATTTTGAATTACAGCAGAAGACCCAAAAGTTTCTCTGAGAAATATGGGTCACTGGGCCTTATTATCTTTGAACTGCTTCCATATTTTACTAGCTATTCTTTCTTCCATGTTTCTTTCTCATTTAGCGAGAATTTCTTTCTCGTAAAATCAGCCTAAAATTTTATTACCTACTTTTCAATGCATGTGTTCGACAAATAAAAATGCTCTTTTAATGCACTTTTCACTGTGAGAATTCGCAATTAGGGAAAAAATGGCCATTTGTACTATTCTTTCATGGAATATATTGCATTGAAAAGAAAAATAAGCAAATAAATATTTCAGACATCATTTGAATATATGAACATTTTTTATTTAATTTCATATACAAAATATTAAAAAAATTCATATACAAAATTTATTCCATAAATTCAATGCATCCAATGCATTCAATTTTACTAAAAGACTTATATTTAAATATATATAAATTAATATAATAAGTATAAAAAGAATATTTAAAATCTTCTTTTAATATTACATTCAAGATCATTAGAAGTAAAGAAACCAACAGTCGATAAATTAGAAATTGCAAATATCCAACTGTACAAATAAACGGCACTATTAGACACTATTATTACACGTAGTAATTTTTCACGCATATAAATTCAAAATAAAAATTGTATGATATCGAATTATTGTTTTGCTACAAAACTACATAAGTAATTAACATAAAAGTCATGCATACAACTATATTTTACCTCATTAAAGTTGCATAGATTTTCATAATTGAAAATTCAATTATAGAAAAAATACCGAAGGAATTTGTATGGCATTTTAAAATATCATAAAATATAATCATGTATCGGTATGAAGTTTAACACATTATATGATTCATTATGTTTTACTCCATAATTGAAATTGAAATTATGAAAATCCATGTTTTTCTATGCAACTTTAACGAGGGTTGCTATGCTCAATTATACTTCCAAAAGTCAAATTAGATGCACGGAAGTTTGCCATATAATAAAATTCATCCAGTAAATACATTTATATAGTCCACATTAACTGTGTAAATATTTCGATTATACATTTTTACAATCCATAATAATTCAATTTTTCATGAAACTTACACACTATAAAATTGATTTCCACGAATTATCCAAATGTTATTCTATTCGGAAAATGTAAGAACGTCAATATTTAACCACTTTAAAGTGGCAATATTTTCATGAATAAAACACAATAAACGAAATTTGCTTATCGCGATGCATCGAAAGCATAAAAACAAAAATAACCAAGCTTAAAATGAACCGTTAGCCAACTTTTGATCACACGATAAATTGTCGAAAGAATTGAATTTGACATTGAATTTACCTCAATTCTAAAATTATAACTGTGACGAAACAAGACTGCCAACCATCACCCTTAACACTTGGACGACCGTGGACCAACTACGTCACAACGAAGTACGGCCATTTTTTGTCCACAATTGTATTATTATTGCTCATCAGTTACGGACCGTTAAATATGAAAACCAAAATTAACTTTCTTAATATGAATTACCGTGCTTTACAAACAAAAGTCCAGCATTTTTTTCTCGTTTTTGCTGACAAACGCTCAAAAACCTTATATACCGAAAAACACCATATGTGATATAACACAAGTTTTCTTTTCCAATAAATAAAAATCATTCGAGAAAAGAATTCAAGTCATCGTTTTTTAACATGCATTTGATTGGATAAAAAAACAGCTTCAAACAAATAATTTCCGAGTTTCTTTGATCAGTAAAAGGTTCCATTAACTGACGAGTGGTTTATTTTTCCGATCACTTACAACATCAAGGTATTGATGAACAACACGTGTATAAGTGTCTGTATATATATTTAGTAAACGCCGGACTTCCGCCGCAAACATAATTTCAACTTTGCAGTGGGTTTTTAATTTGTTTCGAAACAAGAATTCATTTGACTTTTTTTATTAATCTATCAACTTTGTGAAAGAAACAACGCCAAAGAATTTGCCGCGTCATGTCGACGTGTTCATTGTCGGTGGACCAAAGTTCAAAGACAGCCGCAACACCGGTAGCCGCCATTATGGTGTTTTCAGATACATTAGTACATCGTGCAAACCCCACTTATTGCTGTATCATATGGATATTATATATATTCAAAACCCCAATCTATAATTATGTGTATAACTCTTTCATGATGTTGCTTTTATACATTTAAAATGAAACCTAAACGAAGGGTAAACTTAGAATGAATATAGTCTCATTTTTCACAAAGTTTTATAAATACATGTATATTCTCATTGAAAATTTCTATTCATTTGTCTCGAAGTTATGTGACTTCAAAATGCATAACCCATTCTTGTTTCATCCCAGAAATTTCCTCATTTTACGTAAAATTTATGTCCATGAATGACATTAACGGGTTATTTATTGCCGAAACTTAATTTATAATTGCACATTTTTCGTAACTTTTTCACGCAACATACTTTCACTCATAAGAAATTTATCAATAGTAAAGCTTCTTGCTGTGAAAGGGATAGATTTTCAGACGAAACACTAGGCATCCGATTTTAATCAGTGGAATACAACAGTTTCATGCAAAAATGTCGCCGGTAGAAATGGGTTTACCCGTAACCCTTTGTCCCGTAGCCTCTTGGTGTTTTTCGAAAAGAATGTGTAACAGTGGGGGCTTGGGCCAAAGGGTTTTCAGATTAATGGCTTTGCTGCAAATGTTGAGAAGCCATCAAAAACGGGTTCGAACGAGAAGACAGAAAACGTCTCCAAAATAATAGATATTTCATGGACTTTTAGTAATAAAAACGAACTGTGAACGCGATCATAAACTTTTCGACCTTCGTGTTGTCCAAAAGGGTGAACGCAACATATTTTAGCGTTAGGTATCTCGCCTCTGTCCAGCACATTAGTCAATCCTTAAATGTTATAATTTTACGTCAACTTTTTGAAAGTTTTATTTGACGGATGCACAATATTTTATAATGTTTTTTTCATTTCGAAAGTTTCTCTCTTCCTTTTTTTTATCATACTTGTATTTAAACGAAACTACAATTGAACAATTTTTCAAAGTCATTGAAAAAAGATTAAGGGTTTTTTTGTCAAGTAATATTTTTAATAAAATCATTTTCTAATTTTGTATTAAAAAATTCTCAGGAACTATAAAATTTCATAAGTTTGTATTCCTGTCGAAAAAAAAGGACGGAAAAAACGTACATTTTCTCTGAGCAAGAACTCACGTGTCCATCGTAAAAACACTTTACAAAAGATTCAAAAATCGAATAATAGTGAATTTTTGTAATCGCGGGGTATCCATTGTAAATCAAGAATCAATAATGACAACATTTCTTAGGGTCTTTCCTTCAAATACAAAATTGTCATGCAATCTTATGACGATTTCTTATGGTCGAACGACGGCCGGACGACGGCCACACGCCGGCCACCATAAACTACCATAAACTCATCAGATCGTAAAATGTTTCGTCCCTGTCCGCGTTGCCGTTTGGCCATACGTTCTCGTAAATCATTATGCGCGAGAATATTTCGTCAAAAAAGGTCGCAAGTGCTTGAAATTATAAAGATGACCCTGAAATTTGGCAATTTTCGTCTCGCAGTTTACAGCGTGTAAGCTCTTTCACAGTTACGTTATTGTTTTCTTTTCTACCTAAGTTTTGAAGTCAAGAAAGTCACTGATGTTTGTGACAATGCCGACAAATGCGTAATTTTCAAAGATTTCTTAGTTGAAATATTGCACAATAAAGTCATAATATATGAGATGAGGATTTTATGGATTTATTTTAGGTTGAAACAAAGTTCACTTATTATGAATGTTTTTTGGAGCATTTTTTAAGGCAAAATGACAATAAATTTAAACTGTAATGAGCTTGAAAAACAGATGTCAAAATTAAAAGTTAATGAAATGTAAACTAAGTAAATGAACGTTCATTAGATACAGCTTAATTTTTACTGTCTCAGAAAAATTAGGAGATGCGTACACAAAAAAAACATGCGACGCAATCAATTATAATGAAAAAAAAAAAACTTAAATAATATGCATACAATTTTTAACTTTCCGTTTTAAATTATACTTAAAATAACAACAACAATTCTTACATAAAATAGTTTACACCCAAATCTAATATTTCATTATTTATTAATGAAGTAAAGAGAGTATTGTTTTTTAATTGTTGTTTTATATTTTAGTGTTCTGGAATCATTTATTCCATGCATTTCAATTAAATCGACCAAATATTTCTCTGAGTGTATTTATACTAATTTTCATTTACATTCATACCATAATGAATTGAAAACCTGATTGCCATAAAATAGATATGATAAAATAAATGTTATTCCACTTAACTATTATGTCATTTTATGCAATAACAAATAAAACGTCACACATATTTATTGCATTATTTATCACATTATTATTGTATAAGTTTATGACAAATGTATTACTACAATAGTATTACTTGTACAAAAATAATAAAAAATTAACAAATAACAAGTGAACTTTTTGATGTAATGTTTATATAACAATAAATCATTCAAGTCAACATAAAAATATTAATCATGATTAAATGCGTTACAAAATTGTTCATAATATATAAGGATGTATTATTAAAAATGCATAAAAATTTATTCAATTTAAATATTTCAAATTAATTTTGTATGTTATATTCGATATAATCAATAATAGTAAGAAAAAATGCACTATTATAAGTAAGGGTTTTATAAACACAGTAGAGAGTCAAAAAAACAAATTATTAAGAAGTTCAACGTTATTTTTGGATTAATTAAATTCTATCTCATTGGAATGAAATCCCCACGCCTATGTGCTTCATAATAACGTGGGCGGTACAGGAGGCGGTCTGTTAATCCCCTCCGTAATGCCACCATTCACGGTTCAAAATTCAACGATACTTTCTGATTCCCACGTTTGTTCAGATCTATTATATAGTTTCGAACATTGCTGATTGATTGTGAATAGTAGACCTCCATTATCGACAAACAAATTTGCAAAATTTTTTCTAATAAAACAAATAAAAATAGCTATCAATTGAAATTTTATAATATTAAATTTTGTTGATAAATATGTTGTTTAAAACACTTAGATGATATAAATAATTTTTATATATACACGTTACGTAAAAATATAATTCTCGTTTCAAACAGTTTCATAAGTATGATTTGTTATGACATGAGTTATAATATTTTAAGTTGCTACTAGAATCCACGAACACTTTTCTTTTATATAAAAAAAAAAAACAATGAACTGAATGAAATCTTCCTCGAAAACTTCCGGTCAACTAAGTATTTTCAAATATAATCATAAAATTACAAGTAAAAAATGTTCTAAAATACTCGCTTTCAATTTAGCTGTCAAATAATAAAATATACGATTTTTTATTAATTTTTTGCTAGTATTTAGAAAGTTTTCCGATGACAGTAAAAACTTGCGGAGTTTATTGAAAGTATATCACCTTAGCTTTTGATGTCATCTTATGAGTCAATAATAAAATCCATCAGTAAATTAGTTTGAAAGTCAATTAAATTATTTAAACGTCAAACGTAATACAAAAGGTGATAATAAATATTTTAATGGTCCAATCATTAAATAATCACAAGAACAATAACTTATATTATCCCACAAGTCAATGTAAAAAAGATATACCTATAATAAAATTGTTTTTCAACAAAAAAAATGTTTTCACTGAAAAAATGTCAGGCATTTTATACGACTCGTATTTCAAATGTTCGTAGAAAATGTTCCATATTCGTTGAACAAATTTTACCTCCGAAATATTATCATAATTTCTTCCTGTTTCTCGAATTTCCGCGTTGGAGCAATCATAAAAGGAAGCATTTACATAAATTTAGAAATCATCATTTTATATATCTTTAATAATAATCTTAGTTATCTAAGTAACTAAAAGTTGTTTGTAATAATGATAATAAATAAAAATAATAATTATTCCATTCTAAGTGAAAGCAGAAATAAAGTTTATGTGTTTATGATTATATATTACATACAGTAAAATACAATTATTCAAATAAAAAATATAGATTTTTGCATTCATATAAAAATTTGAATTCCATATTTGTATATATATATATTTTACATTATATTTGTACGTGTACAAAATATTATCTTAATTCTAAAGTGTTAAATCTGTCACATCAATCGAAAACAATCCTAAATGGTAATTTGGTACATGGTAACACGGTAATTTAGCCGTTTTTAAATTTGAGTGTTAAAGGATAAAAGCATGAAAATGCGTGTGACTGAGTTATTTGTAAGTAAAACCAGTCTACCTGATAAAACCGATTACGAGAAAGAGTCGAAAAAGAATGATTAGAAGCTGGTATCGGGTCAACGGAGTGAACAACTTGTATAACCATACTATTACTTGGAAAAATTGTTAAACGGATTGAAACGTATCATTAGAGTGACGAGTTATCTATTCGAAGTCAATCGCGATTTAAGTGATGATAATATATAAATGAAGCAAAAGCTCGTCATATAAATAATGATTTTACAGGGTAGCAGTGAGTCGTCATTTTGTCACGCCCGGAGTCTAGAAACAAGGAATGTTACCAAAGTTTACCGTGGACCTTTTTGTAGATACGACGAAAATGAACCGGAAGAAGCCGAGGACGTGTTTGTATATTTATGGCTACGGTTTATGCATTTACGAATGTACAATTTCCCTCGACATTCCGGGTGCAATAAACCGCTATTCTCCACAATTTTACGGTTTTACCTACTATGTAATTTTGTCAATGGTGTTTTTTTCACTCACTCGTCGACGATATCATAACTTCGTAAGTTTACGTTTTTTAGCATAAGCATGCTTATAAATTTACTTTTGTATATCTTAGCAGCGTTATATATAAGAGGTAATAAAATAACCTGTTAGTAGCTTAGTATGTTTGCCTTACTTATTAGGTGATCTGATTTATACTGACTGATTTATAGGATGTAATAGAAATTTTATACATCGATATAATGTGTAATAATATGCAATGTTTTCCTAGTTTTCTATACAATAATTTAATGAATGTATTTGAACGAAAGTATGACTTATTAGATATGACTTATTAACTCAATGAAAGAGTAATGATGGTTTTGTATGGACGATTTATGTTGAATAGTAAACTAATAAAAACGAAAACAAGTTTAAATATTGTGATGTATTTTTTAAGGTTATCTATGGTGGTGTTGACTTCTAAATTAAGCTTATCTGACTTTGGTTCAGGTTCTTAACTAGCATCAATACATCAATACAAGGTACTTAGTGAAATTCCAGTTTTTAAAGAAGTAACAAGTGACGCATTAAACAGAATTTTAACAATTAAAATGTTTAATTATGAAGAGTAGATTTTTTACGGTATCTAATAAAGAAAATATATATTTTTTATTTCTGTACATTGTTTCTGTATTTTAGGTAATATTATAAGAAAAAAGATGATTGTTCCTCATCGTTACTATTACCAAAACTAATTTATACACCTTCATATTGTAAGATATTCTAAATGATATCAAAATATCATATATAAAATAATAAATTACTTGAAATTATTTTATATAGCGTATAATTGTGAAATACATAATTTTATTGCCCGGAAATACTTTTACCATGATATCCATTTTTTACTCTTTTTCAGGTGCAATAAAAACCATAAGTTATACATAATCGAAATACTGTTCTCAGAATATAATGTATTGTTTGTTTATTTATTTGAAAATGAAATATATGGTATTTATTTCTCATATACAGTTCTGATGACTTTCTCTTTTTTTGACAAATTTTCGAGCAATTAAGGCCGAACATCGGGGGTCTTCAGCGCATAAAAAAGAGGGATGAGTAACACTTTATGTTGTATATGAAATTTGAAAAGAATACTAAAAACAGTTTTCAAATATTACGTTACTAAATTATAACCTTAAAACAAAATTAATATACCACTTTTGTATTTAGAAGATATGTGATATATACAGAAAGTGAATAAACATATATAACAATTGTCTTTATATAAAATTATATACTATAACTATTTTTTATACCTGGAATTTTTATAACTAGTAAATATTTTGATACATTTAAAGTATTATATTTTCCTTTGTGATGGAACAACTGATGCAATTTCATTAGTCGTGAAATGTTCAATGTGTGTTTATGTACAACTTGTCCAATTTGTGTGAAATATCTTCAGTTTATACATAAAAGTCAGTTTACATAAGTAAGCTATCGATATAGGCTACTTATACATTTCGTTTTAATTGTTATGTTGAAAAACAAAAGTTTAGTTTTTTATTTTTATCATTTTGTTGTTGCAGTGTGAATATTTCATTATGGAGCTTCTGTTCAAAAATAAGAAAAATAATAATGAACTTGGTGCCACAGATTATAACCTGTTGAAGTCTTACACTCATATTTCAAGTCATAGAAAAAAAGAAGGTAAGTTTACTTAATATACATTGAAATAATAATTCCACACGATGGGAAATATATTTTCAAAATATATATACAATATATTTTTCTGAAAAAAATATACTTGTGGCAAGAAATTATATAAATGGCACAAATTTTTTATATATTGTCTAAAATATATTTGTAAAAATATATAAGAAATATATAAAAATATGTAGAATATATATTTTGTATACGTAAAACGGCAAGAAATTATATGATTCAAATATATTTTGAGAAAAATATTTTCGTCCCTGTGGGAATGCATGTTTTATACTAACAAAAATCCTTTTAATTAACATAAAAATAACCTTTTTTAACAAAAAAATTAAGCTTACTGTAAAAATATAATATTATTGCACTGCTGATGGAATATATTTCAACAACAACAAATTCTTGAAAAATAAGTTTCAACTTGACTATTCATATCCAAAAAATTACACTTTCTATCGAAAAACATATCAGCAAAATATAAATGCAGTAGCCAATAATAAATATTTTGAAGTATTTGTATACAAAAACACAAAACGTGAAATTTTAACCCTATCCTAATCTCACCTGAACGTGACTCTATGCAAGTTTACCGAATAAAACTAACATCAGGTAAAATAGCAAATATTTTATGACACTTCATTAATTTTTATAAACCATAACTAATGTTATCAATTGTTTGTTCTTATTCTTTCAAACCAAAGATCATCTAAAAGTATAAAGCAGATTATTGTCCTAATAAGTATATGGTTAACCATAGCAAAATGAATTGTATGTAACTCCTTGTCGTAAATATCATGATATTACTGTGGCACACAGTTCAGGTAATTTTTGTTATTTACATTTTTGATTTTATAATGTTAAATTAAATTGTTTCTTAAACATGCATTAGCAAAGTTGTTCGTCATAATAGAATAAACTATTTTATTTAAATTATGATTGTATATATCCCGTACGGAAAAAAATATAAGTCAAAATATATGTCAAAATATATAACTTTTTGCCGCTAAAATATATTTGAAAATATATTTCAAATATATTTTTTCATATGCAAATATATTTTTGCATATATTTTACAAATATATTTTT
>JABFPJ010000507.1:0-39517 GCA_022817425.1 Gryon sp. ZL-2020 | reverse complement strand
CCCCTTTCTTATATATGTTAAGATAGATAGTTGTGTGCGTGCGAATAGTTTTAGCGGAACTCACACATCTAGCTGTTGTTACAAATATACAAAAGGGGCGGAGTTTGCTGAAAATCGGCACTGACGCGCCACTGATTTTCAGTACTTGAGTCCACATCCAATTTTCGCTCTTATTTAGCAGCATTTTTCACTCCACATTTCTTTGGGTGTAGAAACATTGAATATTTCTCTCCAAAAGAAGTGACTTTAACATTATAAGCGAAGCTTCCTTTTACTGTTAATTAAACTGAAATTCATTTTAGTGATTACTGCATGATAAAAATTTATTTGCAAGACAAAAAAGCTATGTTTAAGACAAAGACCTTTCCTTGATGAAAACAAACCGACAAACTAAACTAATTTACTTTGTCGCCTTTAGATAAGATGGAAAAAAGACAATTCTGGTAATGCATTTTAACTATAATCATTTTATCTCGTTTTTGTTTAAAATTCGTTACAATATTATTCTCTACTGTGTATACAATATAAATATTGATTTACTCGTAATTGTTGAATATTTTATTGAAATTTTTTTTTCTTTCAAAAATTTCACTAACTTTATTATTTATTGCGTATTTCACAGTTAAAATTTTGAAATTTTAATTTGAAATTTATAAGCAATACTTGTTAAATTAAAAAAATTGCTGAATCTAAATTTTATATCATATTTTACATTTTTTAATATAAAATGTTATACAATATTCAGAAACTCTATGAAAGTCGAGATTTACATAAGATAGAATTATGAACATATTAGTTAATATTGTACATGAATAAGTGTGTAAAGTAAGAAAACATCATAATTCAAACTTTAAATTTTTTGTACTACTTTGCAGTTGTTTTCCTATTATAAACATCATGAATGCATTATAAATTGATTATTATTTATAATGGAGTCTAAATATTGAATTTCACATCAACTAGTATTATGTATGAATAAAGGGCAATATTTAGTTTACCTTCAAATATAATATTAAAATGAATTAGAGAAGAGATTACTCTTAATGATTTTTTTAAATTAACATTTGAACATTGAACGATTTTGATATTCAATTAAGATGATGAAATATAATGATAGTTTTTGATTGAAATATGCTTTTATGATGGAAAATTTGAAATTTGTCTCAAAATTGAGAATTCTAATGCACGGTTAAACTCATAACGACGACAATTTGTGAATTGGGATTTGACATATGTAGAGAAGTGAAGACAAAAGCGAATAAAATAATAAAGGGACTAATGAAAAAAGTAATTTCGAATTACAATATTTCTCGAAAATATTAAAAAAATATTAAAAATGATAAACATATATTAATTAATATTTTCATATATTTTCTTTTAAATAATTTAAATATCTTTCGCTATTACTCTATTTCATAGTATGAAGTTTTACCTCAAAATAACTGTTTTTGATTCGTTGGAAAATTGAAAAAATAATAGTTTTCACAAAAAAACAGTATTTCAAAAAAATTGCATATGAAAAACACTTTGCTTTGTATCATAACTTTTTATTAAACAAGAAATCGGTTTCTATTGTAGGTAAAATATCTATTTCTATTTTGATCGATATTCCAAATAAAATTTTCATTTATCGAAAATATTTTTCGAGCGTTCATTTAACAAACACAAAAAGAGAATGGGTATAGGTATTAAAAAATGCTTTTAGTTATGATTTTGTCAACGATTTAACTCTGTGTTTGAATTTATTTAATTGAATAACATAAAAACCCCACTTCATAAATGGATTCATTTAAGTTTCTTCATTCACTTCTATGACTGTCAACAGCATTTTGATCATGGAAAATATGGTATAAAAAAATATAGTATGAAAAAATATGCGACGTATGCTCTAACGAAATTCGTTGCTATGACGATCAAGTATGAAATCATTCTGAAACCGTCAAATACAGCTAGTAGAGCAAACGTTACAGCTTGACTAGGACATCCTATATAATTTGGTTTGCTAATAAAAGGTGGAGTATTCAGGGGCGAGTTTGAGGATTAATCCCAGTGGTGCGATGAAAGTGGAGGGAAGGTGCGACGTAGGAGAATTGCTCAAGAGGTGAGTGCAACGTGCGACGATCGAAGAAATTAAAGCTACTAGCACAGGGTCTCAACGCAAATGCAGCAAGTCGTAACCAGACGAAGAGCGAACCAAAATGCGACTTTTTAATGAGACAAATATACAGAAAATGTGTTCGCCAGGTGCAAAATTGATGGTAATTGTGATTCGTAATCATCTGACCTATTTTTCACACTTTTTATAATAGTAATTTATCAGATTTATTCGAGACGTTTTGTATTATAATAATTATACTACTAATGCCATCATTTATCATATTTAAATAGGTTTTACAAAAATTTGTTTTAGAACGAATACCTTAAGCAAGAAAATACATTATTAACAATAAATATTAATTCGAGATATCCGAGAAATAATAATGGCAACTGATAATGGAAATCTATTATTCGAAATTATCAATTGCTTAGTAATGTTTTAAATGGTTACGATTGGAAAAGTATTAATTTATTAGAAAACTATGAAAATATGTTTACGATTATTATACAAGTATGGAATATATGTGTCGACCGATTTTTTATTTGAACAAGCTTTTTGCTATTTTGATAATTAAACTTGTATTAAATATGTATATATATTCGAATATTCAAAAAAATGAATGTAACAAAATTGTAAAGATCAATCGTATAAATGTGTATGAAATATATGTTCATTTTATACAAATTTCTTTTTTTTAATAATTTATGAAATGTGAATAAAAGTCTATAATTATTAAAAATCATAATAATTAAATAAATTCAAAGTATAATCCTTTTAAAAATAATAAAAATGATTTTAATTACAATAACAATGTCGTTGAAAAATGAAGTAATTTATTCTTAAAATGCCGATGATGACACGATTTGTATTTATGAAAGGGGTTAATCAACAGGAGTTTATTTTTCCAGCGATCGATAATACGTGCTCTCAAGCCCAAGACGATTTATCCGTGCTCGAGTCACGGTGTCACGGACCGACTTTGCGTTTCATTGGATTTTACCAAAGAAAAAGTTACTGGAAATTGGTCGGAATCACAGTTTTCTAATGCACGGGTATACCCTAAGGCTTCTCTCACATCTCACAGTAAGCGCTTCTTTGAACGATCAGTATGTTTTACTGATTGAACCTCGCACTTCTGCAACTTTTTAGGTAAATTTGCGAAAAAGCAAAGAGCAGGACCAAAGTAGGTCAACGCATTGTGCATATAGAATTTTTTTTCATATTTCATACGATCCAACAGAAATGATCTTTCAAAGTGATTCTAAACACGCAATTTAGCCATTGTTTGCTGCATATTGGCTTGTTGTTAAACATTCGTATTTTTTTCGCAATTTTCTACTTCATTTTGTGTTATATCATTTGCAATATTTCGATTTCATTATTAATATTCACGTGTTACTAATTGAAACAAAAGGTTCACTATTTTCTTTTTAAAATAGTTGGAAATGAGAATGCCAAATAGTCAAATTGACTAAAAATAATACAAACACACATTTTGCTTTGCTTTTGTAAAATAGACTACTCATAGGGGCAGATATCAATATTAACGTTTCGATCATTACAAATACGTCTGCTGTGCTTTTTTTACACGCGAAAGTTGATTTCAATTTTGCTTTTTTTATTATGTATGTTTTTGTTATTATTCTGTTGAGAGAATAACGTCTATTTTATATACATCAAACTTTTAAACACAATAAACATTAAAACATACATTTCAGTACAGTTCGTTTTTATAGGCAATATTTGCAAACGTCAATATTAACAAGGGACGTATAACTTTATGAAAGCGAATTTCGCACAAATAAATTAAATTCATTCTAAAGTCATATCAAGCGTTTTTCGTTTAATAATTTTTCCACAAAGAAAAATAGCTAATATCTTAAGATCATTGAAGATTCAAAGATAAATCTAGATTTAAACAATGTGACTCAATTAATTTCTCATCTCTAGTGTTGCAGTTTCTTTTTGCCTATTTTTTGGTTTTTTTTATCTTTTGCATTTCATTTTGCGACCGAGGCTTTCTCTTTCCGAAGGAAAATTAACCCAGATATCTGCTGAGAATCTACACAGTCGTTTGTATCACAACGCGTGCTCCAAAGGGGTTAAAAAATAGAGTCGCAGCTTTTGATAAAAGCATGAACAGCTAAAAGCGCGCGTAATATATACGAGGAAAATCAGTTTCACGAGGCATTGGTTGTGCAGTTTTTGATTGTTGTGGGCAGAAATATATATATATGTATATTACAGCTTTTAATTAATATTTCGACTTTGATTCATTTCTCTGATTAATCAAATATTAATGTACTACTTATATTCAACCATTAAAAAAATTTTTATGCATTAAATATATGAGTATAAGAAGATTTATTAAATAAAAAATATAACTTTATATTCTAAATACATGCTATTTGCCACGATTATATGTTATATATCCAATTTTATGTATTTTATATATCATTTTTACATTGCTTTATATATTTTTTGGTACAAAACTCAAAATATATATTTTATGTCGATACGCAATATATAAAAAATATATAAAGTAAATATAACAAATATATATAATTTATATATAAATTGTGGCATTATGGCATATATTTAGAATATAAACTTGTATTTTATATTTTCCTTCATGGAGGATGTTTCTTAAGAAAATTATTAATAACTTAGTAAATTACGCTTTTTGCAATTTTTCGTATTTTCATTCAACGAAGTCTGAGTAATGAAACAAATGTTTGCTCCCAAAGTACTAAAAGTGAACCAATGAATGCGAGAAAAGTATGAACTTAAACTGTAAATAAAGCATCTCATATTCGTGGAGAAGGACGTCTTCGTAAAAGTATACTTTGTTTCGCAGTTGAAATGAGTTGAACTTTTGTCCAGAATGTACACTAACTCGTCGAGCGATAAACAATTTAGAATCCTCGCGGATTACTCGCAACTTCACGGCTGATTTCCTAAACTTGCGTTTCGAAAATTAAGGAAATGTTTCAACGTGGAAAATCGGTCATTTAAATAAGTGACATTTTTACGTAAATTATATTGAATAATTTATCCACATGAATACATTTTACAAATGCGCATTTTCCGTTGGCGCGTTTTAATTAAATTTACTTAAGCGTGTTCAAGTGTTCGAGAAAAGTGGATGTAAATGTTTCGACCTGTCTTAGTATTTAAAAGAAACTTTCAAGTGTCCATTTTCATTTACGCTAATTTGACGTGTCATTTTATTTTACTCGACAAATTAAACTGAAACGCTTTCTAAATGTATTTTAGTGATATACATTATTTCAAGAATATAACACAATTATTTAGTTTAAATCAAATCAACTTTAATATTTCAGTTGTCTACTAAGTTTAATAACAAAAGGGATAGTTGATTACTTGGATTACTCCAAAGTAAGGGTACTTGACAAACAATCTGTAAACAGACGAACACTCATGTTTAATCATTACAGCTTATGTGTATGATGGTTTCTCGTTGATATACTTGACGCTGGACACTATTATGTCCGTCGATACATCTATATAATTAATAATTGTGACGTCCACGTAAGCAACAATCAATTCACTTCAATCTACAAATTAACGTAATCAATTTTACTAAAATAATCATTGCAATCTACTAACGCATTATCATATGAAATTAATAATGGTTCATTTTAAGCAAATAATAGTTATTGGGTGTTTACAAAAGTATTGTCAATGCGGAATATTAATTTTGTTTAAATGGCAATTAAATTTGAAACAATATGTCCTTCGTATCTCGCTAATTAAGTTTTATTGAACACTATAGATAATCCCATTTTCCATGTGGTAAAATGATGATTTTGATTATGTACATTTTGGACAATCAGTTTAAATGTAATATTACAAATTAGAAAATGAATGTTTCATAATAGTTCATTTAAATATACAGCCACATTTGTTTATTAATTGTATAATATAAAGTAATGAACGCACAGAGAAATAATTTTGAGAAACGTGTAAAATATGTTAAAACGTTTAATATTTTGTGATTACTTCGTCTTTACTTTCACTTTTCTATTAATTTTACTACGAGTAAACGTATAGGTTGCCATATCAACATTACAGATTACACAATGGGATTTTATAATTATGAATTGTATATTACGCATCAAAGTCATTGATTAGTTTCGCCCAAAGTGAGAAGTTCAAATTAACAATACATTGTTACAAGACAGTACTAGTACTGCTAGCACTTTGCATATTAATAAGTTATATTCCACTAATTTTCATGATTAAAACACCTGTGTTGAATTATCATTATTATTATTATTAATATTGTAGTAATGATTATGAATAATAATGTTATTATTCTTATTATTATAAAATGATAATTACATTTCATCTATATTTAAAATGTTAAATCTACTGATTAGATTTTTTAAAATAATGAGAAATGTAATTCATTGAACACAACATTTGAACAAAAAAATAAAGAAAATCGCTAAATCATTAAATATGAAATAACTGTCAAGTTTAATGTCACATTTATTACCAAAAATGACAAGAATGTATGAGAAGATTACAAAAAAAATTGATCATTATTTTTTTTAATATAAATTCAAAATTTAAATATTACAGTGTCAAAATTTCAATTATGTTTCAATCACTCAATACGTTTTAAACATTTGAAATGTGAAAAGCGCTAAATTATGAAAGTTCCTGCTGTCGATCATAGTTGAGCACGAAAATGTGATCTTGCGAGTTGGTCGAAATGCAACAATTTATTTTCGAGGAGTAATTTATCATCACGATTCTACAGATGTATTTACATTCTCTTGCATTGCACAACACAACGAACGCGTATAAATACAAATATAAATTTCCAGCGAGGCTTTAAGCGCACGATTGATCGCGATTGAGCTCACTACGTGACGTTCGCGCTGTACATTGACATAATCCGGGAACACATTGCAGAATGTCGCATAAATGAAAAAGTGTGACAATTTCACTCATTATATCAATTTTTCTAATATGAGTTGATGAAAAAAAAGAAAGAAATATTAACATTGTTTAAAATATTTATATTACAAAATGTAATATAAATATTTATGAAAAAATGAAATGAAATGTATAATCAATCACTTATTTATATTAAAAAATATGAATTTTTGATTATCTCCTGAAATTTGGATATTCAAATTGATATTCATATCTTTTTGTATTTAAAATAATTTCAATTATTTTTAGATTGCATCTGTAATATTGTTCTAAATTAGCAAGAAAATACTACATTTAGAGAAACAGGTAAAAGTTCGTTCAAAAGCAGCATATTTCATGAAGAAAAATGAGAAGGAAACGCGGCATAAATTAATGCTAATAAGGTGTCCATTAAATGAATGCTCCGACATTATTCTTCGTTAGTCAAACGCGAATTATTATTTCACTCATAGTTTTATCGAATATAATTGAGTCGAATTTTTGGAATGCCAAATGTATCTTGCGAAACGTTATATTTTTTTCAATTACAAAATTCTCAATATAATTGGCACAATTTGATTTATTTCAATGAAACGCTCTGTCGATTCGAAAAAGGTGTCTTCAGACTAGCGAGACTGTATATCAATCAATTTGACATTAGTACAATAAATTCACATGAATACAAATTGAATGGTTTTTGCAAAGCAAAATACGAAGACAAAAATATACTTTGCTAATACATATAACGAGAAACTTCAATTTATTCGAGGGCACGTTTCACATTTTCAGAATGATCTCTCGACAAACTCAAATGAGAAATACAGAAAAGCGTACGAGTTATAAGTTTCTTAAGAATAAGCTTGAAATTGTTGTTTCGAAGATTTGGATTATGATTATATTTATATGAAGATACTTATTTTCATTTTCAAACTCATATTTTTTTGAAAAAACTTGTAAACATGCTGTAAATACATGCAAAATGTGGCACATTATTCTACGTTTAGTGGAAGAGTACATAAGTTACAACACGTGTTCATATTGTCTTCATTAATTATACAAAATTAAAAGAAAAATGCACACATGAGATGCAATGAAGTTTATTGTGAAAAACATGGAAAATAATATTTTACTAGTAGTCATTTGTTATTAGAGTCACATTACGTTTGTATTCTAGAAAATAATATTTAGTTTATCCTGGTAAAAAACATTCATAATGAAAACAAAAAAAAACAGATTTTATATTAAAAAAATTCAAGTTACATTCTTTGTGAAATATATTGAAAAGATGAATAACAATTTATTCAGTTCTTTTTTTCAATTACATACAGATTTTTTTTTCTAAAAATGTGTGTACTCTTATCTCTTTATGACTTTTTTATGATATTTCAAGTATATTCTACACTGACAATCATAGAACTTGAATTTTTACTCTTTTTAATAGCATTCTGAATCTATCGGCATAAAATCATCAATTTTGCTGTGAAAAACAGTAAAAATGAAAGTTATTTTAGTAAATATTTACGTTATTTTCTTCATAAATTATTGTGTTTAACAGTAAAATTTGATGATTTTTTGCCGATGGATTCAGAATACTATTAAAAACAGTAATAATTCAATTGAAAATTGTACATTTTCAGGTTTTATGATTGTCAGTGTACTGTATTATTAGTTGCAAATATTTATATATTTGAAAGAATATATTTTTTGTCAAAGAAAAACGTTGAAAAATGAATTGTATATCATTTTTTCTCATATTTTTAAAAAGATATTGTCAATATAAATAGTTTATCTTTTATTCTTAGATTAATGTTACTCTAAAAATACAGCTTTTCAACTTGACTTGCGCTAAATAAATATTAAGGCGTAAATTGATCCATCTGAAGCATTGATAACAAACCAAGCACGGTGTACAATTCTCCAAGGGTTAAACCGCAACAATGCTTTGACAAATACTACTTAAGTCGATTCAACTAGTAAAAATAACAGTTTTAAGAGAAAATTCGTGTCCGCTTGTTGTAATTATAACAGGCAGTTCCGCGAAGTTTCATTCTTGCGTAAATTCCATTAGCGCGATCCGGCGTGACTTGGCTTGGCAATTTCCATAATTCGATTATCTACACGTTCACGCCTCGACGTGCGATATTCACAATCAGTCCAAATGTCGCTCGATACAAGATTGGTACAATCGGTTTAATGGTGCACATCAAAAGCTTTAATTTCACTTTTAAAAAATTGCTCTCCTTTCATTCATTTAACTTAATCAGAATCACGTTGCAAGAATAATCCATTTTTTGTCAAAATCGATTTATTACAAAATTTCATTTTTAGATATTTGTTGCTTCTTGAGATAGAATGTACGAGCGAATCATCTAATAAAGGGATGTAATGTAATAAGCGTTGCAAGATATTTTGCGAACAAATGGATGGATTGCAATTATTGTACATTACATTTGCATTTTACATGTGACTCGTCGATAAACAACGAAAACTTGCACGTTAATTAAAAATGTTCAGTCAGTAATTAAATCACCACAACGCGCTCTTGACATGCGATGCGAATTAATTAAAGTCAACCACGCATATCAAGCGCAAGATTATAGGGAAAAAAGGATGGATCAGCAAGAAAATTCATGGAGATATGGGACGATAGAGATTTCGTCTGCTCTTAGCAATAAGTTATCAACAAGAAGATGATGGTTTTGGATTCTCATGGGTTTTACGATGAACATTTCTTTGTTAAGGGAAATAATATATGTAAAATGAAAAATATATATTTCTAAAAGAACAAAAAGTTAAATATGTTTATCGGTTCTTTAAGAATTAATCTGATTACTTTTCAGCTTATATCCGTTTGTAATCTAAATTATATTTTTTTCTGTTCATTTCGTGTGATACATTCAGAATGGAGGAATTTGTAAATGCAGTTTAAAAAAAGCCCGTATTATTACGTCTGATAAAGATAAAACTTGAAAAGATGTAAATTGCTCAACTTAAATCCTCCAACTACGACAACCAAAAAAATACTTGTCTTTGACACTTTTTGCAAGCTTCAACATCTTAAAATTTAAAACGAATTTTCGTCTGAAAACCTGAAAGCATCTGTGTGTAGAAAATATTTCTTATTCTTTTTGCGAAAAAATGCTATAATTTTGCTTCACATTATAATTAATTGCATATAGTTTTCATTAAATTTTACACGAATCGTTAACTTTACAATTATTATTCATAATGAAGTTTTAATTTAGGATTTGTTTTTAGTAAGCAAAACAACTCCTAACTAAATAAAGTTAGTACCATAGTATTTTAAAAATATTTTCCTACTTTAAAATTACATATTTTGCAATAACATACAAAAGATTTTGATTTGCAATTTTTCAAGAATGATATTCACAAAAAATATCACACTAATTAGCATAACTGAATATTCATTCAGAACGTATCATCAAAATTCAAATATCTTTAATGCGCATTCATTTTCGTTCCCAAACAATCGTACTCAGAGGGCATCAAAATTCGTATCCAAACATTTACCGGTCTTTATCAATGTAAATGACCTCACATTATAAAATAACCGTGCACTTAAAATAACGAAAAAAGGCCAGCTCAAATATCTCATTCTCAAAGTCGAGTTCGCGGTGCCGCTTAATTAGGTTATGTAGAACAGCTGTAACAGCGGTTCGCAATTGAACTGTGCAATACTGGTATTTATGCTATTCGGCGTGGCAAATTATCCCGAATTCTAATGCTATTTTTGTGCTGACAAATAGCCAGTGCATATTCGATTTCATTAATTCAGAATGACATTAATTTAATTATCCATTGGAACTATACAAGGCCAATTTATCGATATTATTACCTAATTCCGCATTATCACATTTACGTTTAATTTACAGAATTTATAACGATTTTATAGTTTATGTATGGGTCGGTTTTTATAAACATGTCATTGCCGATGTTAACCAAAATATTTTGCTGTCGTGTCAAACGCATTATGTCACACTTGTATATTGATGTAGAAAATTACGAGAGTGTCTGGAGATATCCAGTACAAGGACTTATCGCTTTAAGGGGATTCTCCACACAAAAATCATAAAAAACGAAAAAACAAAATTTTTTTGTATTTTCGGATACTTTCATGTGCTGTTTTTCTTTTTTAAGTATGCGTTAATAGTGCATGAAATTAATAATAATGTTCGTCGTTGTCAAGGCTGTTTTTCAACTTTCAATTTTGTTCGATTTTTTAACTTAGGGGTCTTGTAACAATTTTTGTTAAAAATTTCTAAATAATACAGATTATTATTTAGGCGTCTAAATTCTACAAATCACCAAAACATCAAGGTAATTGGATTAAAAAGTCACCTTAATTTCTTAAAATTGTCCAAAAAAGCTTTTTGCGTGCAGAGTCCCCTTAATTTAATTAATAATTGCAATGTTAAAATAAATGAATTAAAATGTTTATAAAATCACGTACCTTTCATGATGGAGAGCTGCAAAGCCAACATACGTTTTCCTGGGATTTTCATGTATGTTCAACCACGCACGTGCTGCTATTGATATATGTAAAGCTAGCTGTGCGGTTTGTCATTCAATCGTTTCTTTTCGACATGAACTTCATTGCAGTTAAAGTCTTTATAGTAAATCCTTTCTTGTTCCTGAAAAGTGAAAACAAAGTCAGATTAATGAACGGATACTTACTTTGTTGAACAAATACAAGCAATTGTTCTGGCAGATCATCAATTTTTAGTTTACTTTTGTGAGTTGAAATAGTAAACTTTGTTAATTTATCGTTTACGAAAATTTTATTCGCACGTTGTAAGTTGATCTTCATTATTTTCAATAACAAAATAGGTGTTTCCTTATTTAGTATTTATGAAATGTCATTAATTTACATACATCAGTTTCAAGTTTCAGATGAATAATTGTGTTACAAAGAAGTAGTTCCGATAAATTGAAATAAAAAAACGATACGGCTGACCTGAATCCTACGTTTCTACTTAAAATACTGCTGTGTAGTCAGATCGTTTTCATGGATACGTTTTCTTCGAAATAAATTAAATTATTGCCATCCCACACGATCGAAAATATATTTTCAAAATATATATAAAATATATTTTTCTGAAAAAAATATATTTTCGGCAAGAAGTTATATAAATGACATATATTTTTTATATATTTTCTAAAATATATTTCTAAAAATATATAAAAAATATATAAAAAATATATAAAAAATATATAAAATATATATTTTTTATACGTGAAACGGCAAGAAATTATATATTTCAAATATATTTTGAGAAATATATTTTCGTCCCTGTGGGATTTTTGACGAAATTTCAATATAATCTGATACGACAAAGTAAAAAGTAATGATACAACATTTTACAATCAAAACTGAGCATTCTTTTAATGTTTTAAAAGTAATAAATATGCATATTTTTCATCACTTAATATACAGTATTTACATTTAAAACTTTCTATTTACTATTTCAATGTTATTTTAATTTTTTTTTTTCGAAAATATATTACAAAATATTTGATATCTGCTACAGTCATAAATAATAAATGAAAGTTTGAATGACATATTTATATAATATAATTCAATGCAAAGAATAATTTAACACCAAAGTTTTACTCTAACTTTACAGATATTCATATCAATAAACTATAACAACTTAAAGTGTGTCTTGTAGTTATCTAGCTTAACAAGATTAACCTCACAATATAGTATATACTTGTGTATGTCTATAACATTGATTGGTTTATAAAAAAAACTGTGATATTCATGAATAAAAAATTAACGACAGCTAAATATTATATGACATTTGCAATAATCATTCTGTTGCATGTAAAATGATACATTTTTATAAATAAAATATTTGGATGCACGACTAGTATTTACTTTGACTAATTAACTCTGCAAACAAGTATCAAAATAACTGAATGTTATCAGTGTGAATTAAGTTAATTTATTTATGTAAACGAAACGCACTTTAAAAACTTAATTTAAAAATGCGTTATTTTGTAAATGTGAATTTATTTACATTACAAATAACGCTATCCGCCGTTAAATACACAGATATATTTTATTGATATTGAAATAAATAGGAACGCATCACGTGCTAACGATAGTCAAATCGTTGAAAACAGCGTTCAACGACCATGTAATATCATTAAAACAGTGTACCAAATTCATGACCTATAAAATTCGATTTCATAGATCAAAGACTGATGTTGCAAAAAGTAGATCGTCCACTCAACAATAACCATGTATTACTAACACTTTGATCATCTTGTTTATTTTAAGACCTTTGTAAATCTGTGCTTATAACATATAAACATTAATCAAATATATACAAATAATATTTGATTTAAAATGCTGTAAAATCTATTTGTTTGTTTTTAAAGAATGTTATTTATCGTATCAGATATGGATTAATCGAAAAAATGGGTAAATCTAATCAAAACTTATTCTCTCGTAACTATTTTCGGAACTGTACTACACAGCTTTTCAACTGACAACGAACCCGCGACATCAAAATATTTGGCAAAGTAGCATTCTGATTTTATAGTTGCAATACAAGCTTTCTAAGTTTCCGAAGTTACTGAGTGGGTCATAAAATCCCGAAGACTATGAAATCGGGTCGCTATCGTTGTGTTAAAAAAAAGTCGTACGAAAAGCTCCTTCGGCAAAGTCCGTGAAAATCCCCGGGTTCCATCGTACATAAAGTCCTGAAGTTTTGTGCGCAACAAAAAGGACAAGCGCGACATCGTAAGAAACATGCTTTTGCTTGAGATCGAACAAGATGTAGTGCTAACAGGATACGTACAAGCGTATAGATCTTTGTCTCTCAATGACACAGTTTCGTGCAACAAAAATGGAAATGAGACTGTCTATAGAGATTTGATGAAAGTCGGAGAAAAAAATTGAGTCTTCTTTGAAAAATGAATCTACATAGGATGCACTGCAAGATAAGCAAACTTAAAAATTTTGGTGACTCTGCATTCTCATTAAAGATGCATTTTTCAATATCCGCTGCTTGATCTTTATTTTCTTTTGATGTGCAGTAAAATGTTCACAATTAACTATTAACGTTATCGTTATTATTATTGTTTACTCCAAACTTCATAAGTACAGATTATTATAAATTTCATTAAACCAAAAGTTACTTATATAGTTTAACATGATCCTTTGCATTAAGTGAGCTTTTCGGCGTGCATTATTTTATAAAGTTGGTATAATGTTGTTCGCGAAAACTTGCGCGTAATTGCGCCTCTTTTTTTATCGTCTTTACTAACCTCAAAGTAATATTGAATATTCTTATAAAACAATGTCATAGTGACTTTCTGTGGAATTGCTATTACAATATCATTATCGGTTCGTTCGAGTCATAGACAAGCTTTAAGAGATACTTGAGTTTCATGTTACTTGTATATTTTGAAACATCCAATTTTTATCGAACATTGAACTCTTCAATGCAAATATTGATGCAATTCATAAAACGAACATATTCATCATTTCTGTAGTATTTTTCGAAAACTGATATTCACATATTTATTGAATACAATTGTTGCGGAAAATACAACTCGTTAAATTCTAACCAGAAATGGTCCTTCAATGATTTAGTTGATGCTTCTTTAAGCATCTAATCTGTGTTACTGAAGACCGCAAAGCGTATTACTAACTTGTGTGACGTAGGATCAAACACTTTGCAGCAGTCGATCTAGGTCATCGACAGGTTCCATATTGATAGTAAATTGCATTTTAACAGATTCATCTCGCACACAATGTTAAGTTACAAAAGTAATTTTATATGATTATATTTATGAAATTAAGATTACGATCTGTAATACTTGTCTGAATGTATTGTAATTGAAAAACAACTGTTTGCAGTATATCCAAAGCCGTATTGTTTATTAAAATTCAATTACATTTTCTCTTTAATCATTGAATGGATCGAATATTTCGAATAATTCCCGAATACTCAATACTTTTATTAATTAAAAAAAAGCTATTTCATAATAAAATGATGGATTTGCCTGATATTATATAATAAATGATTTCATTTAGTATATAACATTTCGCTTAAATTCGATCCAAGTGTAATGACATATATTTTAATGAATGTTGGTAACAATGACTTGTAATTATTCGAAGCAACTCAAAAGCAGACTGTTCAATAACACGCGACAACTGGCTGGTAATTGTCAGAGGATGAATAAATGAGAGACACCTTTCTTTTCAAAATGCCGGTTTGCAAATAAAACAGGCGTACAAACACTTTTTGTTCATTTCGTATATTTAGCATGCAACATTTATAAAGGTCTTAAATTACACTACAATTATAAACAAGTACGTTGACTTCATTACAAAAACCCTAAGTAAATTACTACATTAAGTGTTTCTTCGTGTACTTGTTAATCAGCTAAGATTATAAACCGATTAGTTTATTGAAAGGAACACCCAAAGTGATTAAACATCAAACGTGAGTTTACCTTCTCAACGTCCTGAGACACGAATAGCTGAGGCGTCTTGCACAAACGTATCACTAACACCACAAGTTTTAACTCGCATTTCTGCAGGGATAATCGAATTTACGACTTTCTCGTGGAAATAGTGTAAATGCGATTTTTTTAACTTTCAAAGCACCCGAGTGAGTTGTATCCACTTTTAAAGGACGTGCCCTCTTCGAGTGCACTTTTTAGATTCCAAACATCACAATGCGGTCACATCGAATCGGAAAATCGTACTTCTTTTGTGAATAACGTGACATGATTATCAAGTGGTTAAATGGCTCGATCGTTGTCGAGTAAACTCTGTTCGAACAAACGACTACTGGTAAAAATTGTTTCTTTTGATGCTGTTAAAAGAAATGTATGGGGAATTCACGCTTGGTTAAATGGAAATGATTCATTATAAATCAAAACTACTAAATAAACATGAAGAAGATTTATTATTTGAACACGCTTGCACGCTTAATGCCATTCATAATCTAATTAATATTTATTAGTTTACTACACTGTTAATTAAATATTTTCAATTAATATGCATAAGATATCTAATTATTTATTTAAATTAGTGATTCAGTGTGAGGTTTATTTCAGTGAATCCAATGATATATTAATATAAATACTAATTAGGATAACATTATTAAGTATTGTTATTGCAACTTTATTTCAGTTGAATTAAGCTCTTAAATGAAGTTATTTTTTGTGTTATTCGGTCGTTGAAAGCAGGGAGATCATAAAAGTAGCATCAGAATGTTTATTTCATTATGCAACCATAATTTCATGGATAATAAATATTAATATTGGTTGCACTTTATTAAGCTTATCTTCGTCACGGTTCAGAGGTTGATGAAAATTTGTTTGTATTCTCACTCATAAGATATGGAAGATGTATAGATTCATTTGTTTTATTCTCTTTATATTTTCTTGTTATATTTGAATAATTCAACAAATTTCAATGACCATACGCGAGAAATATCTATGCAATCGATATATTTCTATTTGAGTTTATAAAAGGGATATTTTTGTACTAAATTTAACGTTTAATATTATATTACAATATTGTATAATTTCCACTAAATTGCAGCCTCATAAATATATAATATTATTTCATAATGAATAATAATTTCATTTCAATGAAGAAATAAAAAGTCCAATTTTTAAATATGCATTAATATCATTATTTAAGGCAGTGTATTTTATACAATAAAAGTTTCTAGCTGAACTATTTTTAATTAAATGCAATCATTTTCTGTTTCAATTTATGATAGAAGTTTTAATTAAATATAATAATTATATGTAAACTTGGTTTTGATACATAAATATATACATATTGATACATATATATCTTTTATTTATCGAGAGATGTTCAATATATACAGTATTAGTATCAACGTATTGATTAACGAATGAGATTGTAAAGCAGAGAACGTTAGTGCGTTAATTTTGTACAACAAAAAACACTCATTATTTCAGATAGAAGTGCAACGTTGAACAGTTTTGACCCGCTTCAGTCGAAATGTCAAAGGTCATTATGTCTATTTGGTGAGAAAACCTAAAATTATTTTATTTTTACACCGTTCTATTTATCTCCGAAAAAAATTAAGCTGACCTTGAATGAGATCAAAGCTTTATATTTCTTTAAAGAAAAAATTATTACTAAATCTGACCTACTTATCTTTCAACAAGCCCAGGAAAAAGAATTTGTTGGTCGGAGGATACAATTTTTTTTTTAAATATTGTAGAACTAGGCCACTTTCGCGCAGATGCTTGGCAAGTTAAAATCGTTACTTAGTAATTAAATATTTCTCCTTTGATTTGATTGTCGAACACTAAGAACTGGTTCGAGGTCGAGTCCACTAATTACAATCAATAAATTTCAGGCCCTAAGTAGTTTCACTCAGTCATCAGTCAGACGCAAAATTTTTACATATTTACTTTAAGTTAAATATGACGTATAATATATAGTCAAATAATGGACTAGACCATTTTGTTCCTAAAAAAAAGTTTCTCAACATGAATTTCATTTAAAATAAAATATCCTAAAATTGGACCTCAAGTAGTACGAGTCAATAAATTGTCAACCACATAAATTCAAATATCGAAACAAGTTTTCAATCATGTTACAGCATCCAATCACTTACAATAAATTACAACCTACATTCAGTAGCATTGACATTGAGAAAGTCGTTTGCGTCAATCACGTTGACCAAATGTTGGACTGATACAACTTTATACATACATCACCGAGCTCAACTAATTTCAATCAAAGATCCCAAAGAACAAATGCCAATTCTCTAAACCACAATTAAATATATATTTATTTCTAAACCAATAAAAAAAATTATTAATTTCTTCCAACTTTTAATTCCCAATTCATCTTATATCCGAAATAATGAATGACCATATTTTCATTCATCGCATCAAAGTAAACTCGAGAACATAAACATCGGCCAGGTTTGATAATCCGAGCCATTAATGTGAATTAATGAATTAAGATACGTGCGATCGGGTAAATAGGTTGCACGAGTCAAGTGAATAATCAACCGCGCGAATTGGATAAACGCTATAACAACACCAGAAATAATAAACAACATCGCATTACGTACAGTCGCCACTGAATGCTCTTTGCTCGGGCATAATTTTGACGTAATCGCGACTTCGCGCACTGCACCGAAATTTTCAGCGGGAAAAGCGACAAAATCGGATGGAATGGAGTGGGGAGGTAAGTGAGACGCAGAGAGAAAGAGAGAAAACTGTAATGAGGAGAGAGAAAGAGAGAGAGAGAGGGAGCGTGAAGCCCGCGAAAGAAGCTATTCCGTGGGCCGTGGAGCTTGTCGAGCGAGACTGGCGATGCGTCGGCAAAGTCAACTGACCTAGTTAGTCATGGCCCGGAGAGTGCGCGATACGCGCACAGTGCCGGTACGTCGCGTACTGAAAACTAGCTCGCAGGTGCTCTAGCGATATCGTGCGAGCTTGAGGAAGGCGCGCGCAAGCACGTCCGAGCCACGCGCAAAATGCTCCAGACAGAGCAGACAAGACACAATCCGCGGCGGCCCATTGCGCTCTGCCACTTGGTCGCAGGTGCATCGCGTCAGATTTAATCAACCTAAGTCGGATAATAAGCAACGCACGCATGACCTGTCGTGCCACCGAGACGGCTTACCCAAGCCAAGCGATCAGACTTTACGCTTGTTTCACTTTGCAGGCCAAGTTATGGAGTCTCGGGGTTTGCGAGATTTGCTGATGTTTTTTAGTTCTATTTATTGGATGCAATGATACGCAGTGATGAAGGAGAATTATTCTTATGTGGTGGTTTGGTAACTTTTGATTGAGTTTATTGGAGAGTTTATTAAAGGCATTTTCCCTAGAAATCAGGCCCAGATTATATTAAGGGCCCTCTAAAGGCAACCACAGTTTTAATTATATTTAGTGACAGGAATACGAGGACCTATATAAGCCTAATAAAGGTTTGCCTTTAATAAATAAACCTCTAGAAGGAACCTTTAAAGAGCCTTTATTGGCTCAATTTATATTTACATTTAATATATTGTATTTTTTAGATGGATATATTTTTTGTCCCAGTTAGTTTTATGTTGAGTTTGATTAGTTTTGTCAAACTTAGAACTTTTTTATCAATTTTTAAATTAATTGATATATTGTATTTTTATTGAATAAAAAATAATTACGAGCTCGCCAAACTTGGCCTACGTAGGGCCTACTTAGGTTAATCTTTAAAAATAATTTATAAGCGAAGCGTTACATTCTTAAAAAAGACCAAGTTTTAACCTTTATAGAGCCTTTAAATAACCTTGCAAGTTGCATTGATAGCCTATACATGACTCAGAAACAATTATTACGAAGGTTTATTTTTGAATGTAATAAGGCGAAATTAGATATTGTATTGTTTCTGCTTTAGTTTCAAATTGCTGATATTTTCAGTTAATGGATATATGGAAAAATGCTATACAATTTTAATTCACGGTAATGGCGCTTAGCAGTTGAATTATGAATTATTTTGTATTATCTTCGGTATATATGAGAAATTAGGACGCAATTGTTTTGTTAGTTTGTAACGAAAATTGATTAGGTAAATCGAATTAATTGATATAGTGTGATCAGTACTATGAACTTGTTTTTGTGATAATATTATAACTCTGTGCATTGTACGATGCATTCAATTATAATTTTTCATTCATAATTAATATCAGTTTCTTTTAACATTCACTAAGAATAACTTAATGAAGCAAAATGTTAAAAAAATTAATTACTGAATTATGTATCTCAATAGGGGTCTATAAATGTAATAATCCTAATGAATGATAATAATGAAAAAAATATTTGTGTATAAACTATACGCTTAACTTTATAAGTCAGTCGTCATTAGCGAGTTATTCTACTAAGCTTCCTAAATACTAATGAAATTTTACTTTAATATCTTTTCCTATTAGTGGTTTACCGGTAACTAATCCGTTAGGAAAGGTTTGTTCAAGAAGTATACAGTTTCATTGATGTAACAACTAAAGTTTCTAATATTATAGAGAAAAGCAAGAAAGTAAGAAATAACTTTTTTTTGCTGGTTTTAGTGTATTATGGTTATATTACTTTAATTCCTAACAATCTATTTAATTAAATGAGCGAAAAAAATCAGTTACTGTGTCTGAATCAAAATGATGTCAACTGAAACTAAAATCATCTTGTCTAATATCAAACAATCAGCTAACAAAAGAAAGTGCATTGATTAAAATGGTTTCTTTTGTGATGAAATGAGTACCTAAAATGATCTGAATACAAAATGATTTCATTACACCAAGTTGGGTGTTCTTGCTGTGCAATACATCTTCTATTAGTCCACTTATCATACACAGATGTAGAGGTTAATAACAATAGTATATAATTAGAATGTTCTCTCATGTTTGTCCCTCCTGCAGGTAATTTGACGTAAATTTGGTATAAGTCAGTGTCAGTCACTTAATTACGGTGAAACTCATTTGGAAACCCTCATTTGGATAATTGCTCACATTCATGATGGTGATTATTTAAATAAACCAAGTTTTAATAAGATTTCATTGTAACGTTTATCGAATAAAAGTGTCAAAATGTTTAATGTTTCCTTTGTTATAATTACACATAAAACAAAGTATTTTGCTTTATGTATACCTAATAATAATATCGCCCATTTTGCTTCAAACTGAAAAAATATTTCAATAATAAAATTTAAATATCGTGTTGCAGAATAAAGTTTACTCACCTTTTTTAGCACTGTATATGAGATCGGATGACACGCAGGATTCTGCAAAATTAATACAAGTTCTTTAGAACTTCAGCGACATACATTATAAATAAGACGTAAGCTTATTGCATGTAATATCAAATGTATATGATAAGTAAAATTGTATCTTGGAAAAATTATATTTCAAGGAAATAATATAATATTAATAGATCTGGAACGGAAAATAAATATTAGGAAGATATGATGGAAAAAGTTTGGATGCGATGAATGAGTGAAAAATCAGTAGTATTTCACTATATTTTTCTTAAGTTGAGTCTTCATTTTATCTTAAGATGATACGCTTTTGTGTATCTTCATTTATTTGACTTTTTCTTACACCGTCGCATATTTATAAAGCTTGTAATTTTTCTTATCTTTGTTCACAAGGTTATTCTTTATATCTCACTTTGTTGATTCAAACTTGTAGAACGGATAATTTTAATTATTAAAAGTTGAAACAGTTTTTCAATCTTTATCAAGAATAATGCAAAATTAGAAATGTAAAAATATAGTTAAATTAAAAGAAATGATTATTTTAAATAATATTTTTTACTATTAAATACGAACTTCAATTTATGCAAAATTTGTGGCAAAGAATAACGTATCTTCTCGTATAAAAGCGTCACTTCAAACAGTCGCACGGTGTCTTTTAAAAGGGTTGTTATTGGATTCTTGCTCCCCCGGTTCAGTAGACCAAACATAAGAATGCGCTCGATACCCAAACCAGCAGAAATAAAAGCAATGAGAATCTAGTTTCAATGATTATAAATACTTTTGTTCAATTTGCATTATTTTCAATTATATTAGAATTTGTACATCTATATGAATATTAATACAAGAATATTATTATTTTGCTACATTATTTATTTACTAAAAAAGAAGTTAATAATACAATTCTTATTAACATTTTTTTTTTCATTTTTCACGAAGAAAGAATTGTTAGAGAAAAAAAAATTTTTCTTTAGAAAAAACATTTTTATTAAGTTACTTTTATATTCTCTAGAAATTCTCTAGTAATGTAATATTGCCAATATATTGCGTTTGTTTTTGTACATTATTAAGGCTCATGAATGGCCAATATATGGCTATAATATGGACCATAATACTATATGGTCAATATATGTATATAGTGGTAATATAGTGATAATATAGTGACAATTTATGGATAACATATGGACAATATAAGTTTTGAATTACAAGGGTTAAATTGCTCTTCATAATCAACAAAAAATTTCTGTCAAATTTTTAATTGCAATATTAATTTCAATTTATTAATATTTGTATTTATATATTACGGCGACAGGAATACAACACAAATAGCAACATTCGTATACACTCACAGATATACGTGCAGTTATCCACAAAGAAACGAGCAATGTGCGAATAGTAAGAGTAGCATAGCCACTGCGGGCAACCCGCAGTGATCGATATAGAAGTATATTCAAACAGCAGGTAGTCTTCTCTTATCTTCTTCGGAGGGTTACTCGTCCGCATCGAGACATCCCGGAGCGATCGTGTTTCGAGTATTTGACGATCTAGACATACCTAGAGACTTAACAATACTTTATCTGCATGATTAGAATTCACGTTTCCAAGATAATTGCGTTGTACTTAAGCTTGTTACGAATTAGTCTTCGTCATGTTCGGAGAAACGTTAAACAAATTACTACAAGTATTTTCATTGTTGAATTTATCTTTTTGATCATCAATTTTTTATCTTTTTTGTTTATGGAAAAATTGCATATTAAATGGAAAAAATGTATTTGGCAAAATATATATTTTTTGCTGCTTTTTATATATATGTAAAATATATTTTTAATATATTTTTTATATTTTATATATAATTTTATGTATAATTTTTGCCGGTAATATATTTTATACATTTTTGCTAATATTTCTAAATATGTTTTTTATCATGAGTTTGCCAATGAAATAAACATTTGAATTTACATTTTTTAAAAGATACTTATGGAATTAATAAAGATTATTTAAAATTGTTTTCATCATTTGCAGTTGAATATTATATATTCAACTGCAACATTCTTCATTCATTCATTGAATATTATATATTCAACTGCACATAATATTTATCTAGCAGAAATAATTGGAATTTTCAATAACTATGCTGTGTATTTATTGAAGTATGAAGATGAATTTTACATGCATCAAAAAATAAGAAAGTGTGAAACTAAATTATCTATCTCATTGCACCAATCGTTCTATATATAATAAGTAATCAAATTCATTCGTTAATTCATTTTATCACATTTGCAAAATAACTGAATCAGTATATTTTAATTCTATTATTAATTGTACAATATTATATTTTTCACGATTTCATAATTATTATTAGTTATCCATCTATAATTACCTTTAAACATGAAATGTTAGTTTTGAAAAAATCCGGAAAAATAATGTATTTAAAAAATGACGTTTATCTGTTATTACGAAAGACCTCTGCTTTATTGTCAAGATTCATTTATTACCACTAAAAGGTTCATTCCACTGGATTAAGTCGCGAATGCATTCTATTTCATTTACAGAGGTTCATTCACCGCAAGAAAAAAATCCTAAAAAATTATCCTTCTTACTCGGTCTTCAGCAAAGTTTCATTCAGCAATATCTTCAATATCATCTGCCAGTTTTTTTTTGTTCTTAGAAAACTTAACAGCGTTCATAATATCGTCAAAGTTTAGAAGGCGATTCTCATGATGGATAAGTCACAAAATGTATTAGCTCAAAAACGTCTTGGTCAAACAATTTTTCGCAGAAAAGCAAAAGCTTTTGCTTTTTTTCTTTCATTAGTGGAAAATTCGTCTTTCTTTTCACAAAGGCTTGAAATTAATTTTAATCAAACGACAGAAGTGTACAATAAAAAAATTAAAAAATTGTAATTAAATTAATGAAGTAAGAGAAACTGTTATTTTATTTTGTGGAAAAAATATAAATAACTAATTATATATGTATTAGGAAAACGATACAAATAAGAATACATACCTATTTTTATATTAATTATGTGATTGCTGTCTATTCAAGTAATAAATAGTATGTATTTCCGTTAACATTGCTATTTCTTTTTATCTGAAACATCAACCTACATATCGAAACGTTTAATCTTTCAAACATTACATGATCAACCGATATCAGTTGTCATACCATTTTATTACAAAGATAAACTTTCTCAGAGAAGAATATTTTCCATAGTCGAGAATCTTCATTGTGAAAAGGTACATTTTACACATGCATGAGCCATTGTTAAAACATATTGAACATATTTATATTAAACTTTATAACGCAGCCAATCAAATTATGTAGAAAAAATCGTGTTAAACAACTCACTCTTGTAAAAAATATAGTTATGACTTTGAACACACATATATATAAGTATTAAAAAAGAAAATTAACGCAACATTAAATGAAGATAACATTAGTTTCCTTATTGAATTCTTTTTAAATTCATTCAATATTGCTAAGCACTTATTTATATACTCAACTGAATGAAACCTGCAAGAAACAGAAATTTAACAAGTAAAAGTAGACATTAACATTTATTTATTTACCGTAAAGTCAATAGATTGTTCGTGTTTTTTCCTAACTGAAAGCCCTTTCTAGAACGCTTTCCGTAGTAAGACTTTCTAAAAGATTTACAATCTCGCTGGATTTTCGGATTAGATTTTGTAAAAGTTGCCAGATTTACAGTCAAAGTCTACAAGTATAATTAAACTCTTTTCCAAACTTAAAATTCAATAAAATTTGAAACTGAATATATAAAAGTAAGAACGAAAATATGTCGAATTGCGTTGTTTTAATTTGTAACAAAAAAGAGTTGGAATTCTTTTAGTAAGAGATAATATACCGAAATAACTAAAGTAGAATTCGCGAAGAATGAATTTCACTTTGAAAATAGCAGTGCATTTGTCGAAACCAAAATAAATACAAGCTCGAAATATTGGTTGTATATCTACAAACTATTTCTTTAAGCTGCTTGCGTGTAACATAGTTGTATCGTTTGATGTTTGTTTGCAACAAATTTTAAAGCTTCTCCTATAGTAGTAAATTATTGTAAAATGAAAAGGAAAAAGAATATTCTTACGAGCTTTTACCCTTAATAAATGCTGGCATTTTTATTCTGGTATCTGGTAAGCATAGAACCAATTAAAAGTCACGTCCATTTTAATTAGTTGTCATGATAATAGGAGACAGTGGCCTTTCATCAAGCAGCAGATAATTAATATTGAAGTTTCCATTAATTTTGTACAAAATTTCATTTGTATTATGAATTAAGAAAGTTCAAATTCATTCTTCTTTTGTATTTATTACATTTTTGTATTAAATTAACTTTAATTAATCTATTAAATTTGTTCAATAGCATACAGTTATATATTCTCCTTTATTTAAATAAACGTAATAAATCATAAATAATGTATATTTTTATTCAATTTAACTTTATTTTATTTTAATAATCGCAATATTTTTTCTCGACTATTTTTTATCTTGTTTGAGGTTCAACTTTTTAATTTAATTCAGTGATTTATTAAGTGATAGAATAATTGAATCATTCAACCACTGATTTAGTGAATGACTCGGTTAATACATAACAAAATCACTGAAATATTAAGCTAATGGATGAGATAATTATTCAATGTTAGCATAATTTTATAAATCGATTGTAAGATAAACTTTCTTAAATACATATTAAATATTAGTTTAGATTATTAATGCTTATAAACAATAATAATCTTATTATAGATATTATAGTTATTTCTTGCAACGTTTTTTTTAAATTATTGATAAAAATAATTTAAATTAATATATGATTTCGTGTGTATCATAAGCAGTATATCAAATGTCTATCAATTCTAATACTCTATCAAGTATCTTCTATAAAGTTTACGACACTTCAGCAATTCAACGTTTACAAGTTCGCTAAAGAAGAGTTACAAACAGCGAGAGATAAACCGACATTTACAAACAGACCAAAGCGTTTGCACATTACAGTCCTTACTTTCGCTCTCGAATAGATCCATGCCAAGCGGAAGTTATCGACAAATTCCTTTAGCAGTAAAGATACACTATAAAAACTGACTGTCCCAAGTGTTTCATTTAGAAACAAATTCTCGCATTTCCCGTACGGAAAAAATATGTAATGTTTTGCTGCTTAAAATATATGTTAAATATATTTTTTATATGTAAAATATATGTTCCATGTATTTTTGCACATTTTTACACATATACTTTTATATATTTTTTTGCCGAAAATATATATTTTATATATTTTACATATATTTCTGGATATATTTTTTCCTCTATGGATTCAAAAACAAAAGCACTTAGTTTTTGAACATATTCAGCTAAACATTCAGAAATGTTTTTGCAGACTATTTTTTAACTGAGAACTTTGTTTTTTTATGATTATTCAATATAAATTTTTAAACAAGTTTAGAACTGTATTAATATTAATTATTCAATTTGTACCTTCGCTTGTGAAAACTTTGTGACAATTTTCATCACTATGTAGACCGTAAAGAATATTTAGTACAATAAAGTTTAAGTGAAATCAAATTGCGTTGAGTATATACTTGAATTTGAGTTCATTCAACATGAACATATCAAATTCCAAGTTTATCAACTTAGTTGTTTCAGTGCAATGAGCACAAAATCTTTTTTGCATTTGTTACGACATATCAAACTTATTCATGAATCGCTCGGAACAAATTTTCGATTGGATTTCATCGAAAATTCGTTCTAAGCGATTCATGCATTAAACCTGAACTGACAGTGTTAATGAACTAGATTATGCTTCAAAGTTTGATCAGGTAATTTATTATCTTATAATCTGTTTTATTATAGGTTTAAAGTGTTGAAATGAATTGTATTAGTTTACTTCGTTATGACAATTATTTATTACAACTACTGTTCATTCTTTATAATATTACTATTAACATTAATTACTGATATCGACATGTTTTTCTTAATTTTGTTCCAAATTCATTATTTGAAGTGGCATGAAGACGAAAAAGCACTTGTGCCATTATGATGTTTTTTGTTATATAAGATAAAAAAGCACTCTGTACTTGTAACGTTGAAAGACTATAAAAATAAAAAGAAACCACCTAAAAGAAATTCACTGGTCCAGGAAGTTAATGTAGGTTAACATCAAATAAAACTTTTGTCACAATTAGCCACGAATAAGCCTGCCCTGAATCGTATTAAAGCTATTTATCTCATACGAGAGTTTCTAACTGCGAAACTTGCTTATTTGTCTACCTTACCGACACTTTGGTAGTTTAGTTATACATGTTACGAAATTCCCCCAAAAAGTAAACGTGATATTTACAATCTAATTAATTTAAATAATCTGTCGACAAATTTTAAAAAATATTACAACAGAACAAGTAAAATATTCACGGAAAATAGGAAAGATTCATTCAAGTACTTCTGAAATTGTTAATCTTTACAACTAAGCCTGGACTTGGCCAAAGTGGGGCCAATATAGGGTCCAACCATGGCCATATTGAGGCCCATTACGAGTATGAAACGTTTTAATATACATTGCATGTATAGAGTTTTATGGGTAGCCATATATGAGTCTCATATATATACTAGTAGACTAGTAGACTATTTAAGAGGTAAAAAGTGAGATATTTTGCGATATATTTTTAAAATATAGTTTCCATCGTGAGGGTTAGCATGTAAAATGTGCTAATGGACAAGTGCTCCATTTGCAACATTTCAAATACAAGTTAAACTTTATATAGCTAAAGTGACTAGAATTCACATACGAAACCATTATCCATAATGAAATTAAGATTAAATTTCAATGTTTTAATAGAGAATGGTCTCCAGAGTAATGCTGCGCATAATCAGAATCGAGTAAGCTGACATTTTCATTTTCAATGACATTCGTAAGGCATCTCAAAGTGCAATAACACTGACGGCATCTGCGTAACATGAAAAGACAGAATTAACATAAGTACGTTTACACATTGCTTCAAAGCAAGTTAACGAACCCTTATTCGTTAAAGACCGAGATATCTTGCATTTCCGCGCTAGAGTCGTGACAAGCCTGGAATACTAAGCGAACCAAAACGATGCCCTAAGGATCCTCGTAATGAACATCGAGTCAAATTACAGGGACAGCGTTCTGTCCTGATAAATTAATTAAACCTCAGCGACGTGAATCCACACAATATGGCGAAGTTGGTAAAGTGGCAATACCGAATCTCTTACGCTTCATGTCATTTCTGTCTGTTTTTAGATATGTATTGCATGAGATAAACCTATGCAATATCTAACTCACTGATTCTCTTATCAAATAATCATCTCAACAGTCGTATAGACATAATATCAACTGTTATAAAAGCTTGTTGAATATAGTTCTCCGATATTATAACATGTTCCTAAAATAAATATTATTTAAAATTTATTTATCGTTCGAATAAAAATTCCATTAACAAAATTAGTATCACATAAATCACATGAGCGAAACAAAGATAATTCTTTGTGCTAACTGATTTTAACTTTTGCTTTTTAAAGAAATATTCGCATGAATAAATGAACATCATGGTTGATAGGTATATTTAATTTCAATCGATACATCAGAAAGCGTATAATTACAAGCAAAAAGATCAAATAATTCATTTTGATTGACTTTTGCTTCTGCGAAATATTTATGTTAATATGCTTTCTTTAGATTTCTTAGAACTGAAAACTCTTATTTAATACTTTGTTATATTTATTGTTTTCTTTTATTATTTATTATTATACATTCGTAGAATCTTTTTATTTCATGTATATTTTGCAGAAAATACAAATAAAGATGCAGTCAATATTAAACACAGGAAATACGTATATTGATATCTTAGGAAAAACTTACATAAAACAAGATATACTCTTGTGTACATAAGGAACATTTTAATTAAAAATTAAACAACTTAATATGCTCTGGTTATCTCTATTGTTAAATTAAACTTTTTTTTTAATTTCTTTTCTCAGAAGCTTTTTTTAATCAATTCTTTACTTTTTTCGTAATTATTTTTCTAATTATAAATAGAAAAGAATATCAAAAGATAAATAACATTGACATTACATTGGTAATTGAAAAAACGGGTTGAAAAATTATTTCACAAATAGATTAAATAAATCAGTAGCAAACATACATTTGAAGTAAATAGGTCGAAATCGAATTCATATAAGTTCTGCACCCTACTTCTCTTTGCTATATCGTTCGAAGATCAATTTGTTTGAAATTCAATTTCCGAAAAAAATATAAAAAATTGTTCACTGTACTGGAAGAAGTAATTTATCTTCAAAAAATAACCATTATTAATACATTTTCAAAGGAAAAAATTTACACTGACGGTATATACAATTTGTAGTTTAACATATTCAATAAATATGTAAATTCTCATGGAATATTTGATTTTAGATCTAATTTATTTTATGTCAAATGGTTTGTTGTCAACGTTTATTAACGTACAAACATCCTTTTCAAGTGAAATTCTTTTCATCACAATTTTCATTGCAAAATTTAACAAGGATTATAATATTTTCTCGTAAAATGTTTCATCACGATTTTATATACAAGAAAGTATCTGCAAATTTTCAATATTTCAAAAATAGCGCGTATAATTCGAATTGCTAAGTAATCACTTCATAAAATGACATATTTCTGACTCATTTTAATTTAATTCAAGAAACTCTAAAAATTCAATGAACAACATTATTATTCACAATGAAATTAATTAAAAACATAATTTTATTATATATTCGAATATTATTTTAATCAAATGAACTGACAATGCATTTAATTCAATTAATTATGCAAATTCAAACGCATCGCAATGTGCCAAATTTCTCAGAGGAAGTATTCACAAAACACTGTAACAATTTCGTGGATTCTCTTCGACAATGTTTCACACTGCGAGTCGTTTTGTAGGAAAATGTCACGGGTCACAGTTGCGACCAATGACGTAAGGGATGTTAGATACAAACTAACATCCCTCTACAAAAGAGAGCGACGGAGAGGCACGAGTTTGTGAACAAGGAGAGCAAAGGGTTACCGAAGAGCAGGACGTGATGCGGGGCACGGAACGAATCGTATGTAGGTCGCATTGTCAGTGCCACGACCTGGTTTTCTAGCGCCTCATCCGCCACCCGCAATCCGCTTGCTGCACCGGAAATCATCCAGCCGATCCACCCCAAAAACCAACCCTAAATCATTCGGGAGCCAACAACAACCGGCTAAATATATTTTCAACGTTTGGCACGCACACTCAAATAATCGGCAAATTACACTTTGCCAATTTCAAAAAGTGTCACCAAAACTTGTCGTGCAAAACAGGAAACAGACGCAAATAATTGATACCTCATTGGTGCAAATGAAATGCCATGATAGCTACGAATTAGATCCAAGCGACATTTATGCAGATATAATCACTGCTTTTGACAGATAAAATGTTATTTAATGAGTTATTTATAAGATAAATTTAAAAAAACTTAATGAAGGAAAATATATTTCGAAATATTTGTAAAAAAATATTTTCGGCAAAAAGTTTTTATATTTAATAGATATATTTATACAAATATAACTAAAAATATATTGGTAAAATATATGCAAAAATATATTAATATATAAAAAAATATATAAAATATATTTGAAATAAATGTTCAAATATATTTTAATGACAAAATGTTTTCCTGTTATTTTCAGCATAAAATTTGTATTATTTATGACTAATATGTCTTTATGTTTTTCGTAACATTGAAATAAAAGAAATAAAAGAAAATTTTATTTCACGTTATAAATACCTTTATATATTTAAATACTGAATATGAATGAATATATAATAAAAGCATTTAATTGAAGCAAATTTTTAATCTTTGCCACCTTTCAGAATGAACATTATTTGAACATTTAAGCGAATTCATTTCAGCGACTATTGTAAATAGAAAATCAGTTGAATTTAACATGCAAAATTGCATAACGTTTTCAAACGAGCTTTGCCGGATTGTAAAAGGATGCAGGTTCATAAATGAAATTCTTTTTTGCTCGTAATTAATTTGCCGTAAGGATTCATAAGAACATTTAACATTATGAATTATTAGGTAATTTTCGATATTACATTTCTGGGTTTTGTAAAATTATTATTAAAAATTATTAAAAGTGATGATGAAGTAAGTCAATATAAAAATTAATTTGTGTTATAAATTAAATTCTCAGTTTACATTCAAATTGATATTTTTTATCAAAATTGATACAAGGAAACATTTTAAAAATATAGTTTTTAATAGTTTCGACAAAAGTTGTGTTCGATTACATGATGTAATCATGTAATTGAACACGAGAATTTTCATGTAATATTGACTTTTTTATGAATTTATAATATTTTACGAACTTTTACTTTTACGAACTAATTTTCGAGAATTTTAAAAATTGTCGATATTCCTCTCTTTCGCGTGAATTTTTCAAATTATCATGATTTCGACTTTTTTCATAAATTTTTCAAATTTAGTTCAACTTTTGGAACTTATCATTAAGAAAAAAAGCAACTATTCAACTTTATTAATTAGAACAAGAATAGTATTGATTTAATGAAAATTTTTTGTTTATTTTACTAACGATGTAACATTTATTAGATCGAGTTTTATAGATCGAAACTGGGCTGAAACTAGAACTTACTTACCAAGGACTACGATGAAATACTCATCTAATTAGGCCATATCGTCATTTTTTCATATAAAATGCATTTTTACTTGTTTAAAAGTTTATGATGTTTATTCATAAATGCATAATAGTGAATGATAAAACAAAACAATGCTTTTCAAAACGAAACACATAGCACAACAAAAGCTTATTACCACTTTTATACTCCCTCGAAAAGCAATACTTCATAAATTACTCACATTCGAACAAATTAAACAATTGCTTACAATTTAATTTTCAAGTCGCCAATGAAAGGAATCTTAATATTCAAACTTTAAATACATCTTTTACATTCAGCTATTAATAAACTTTAAGTCGTCGACTTATAATAAATAAAGCATAAACATAAAGTTTTCAATATGTATATATACTATTTGTTCTTCAATATGCATCTTTTAAAGCTTTTGTTATAGAGTTATAATTTATAAACAAAACTAAAATGAATACATAAAACAATAACCATCAAATTATTTCATTCAAAATCAAAAGAAGGTGAAAAAGTTGTTTAAATGGATTCAAAATATTTAATTAAATAGAATTTTGTGTCTTATAACTCACACACAGCCTCTGTTCTGAAACGATTTATCTCGCCTATGTAAATAAATGGTAATTATGCGGTCGCCAAGTACGTTAAATAAATAAAGACTTTCATCTGACTTTGGCGCGTAAACCGGTCTAGTCTTTTTAACTCGTCGACCCTGATAATTAATAAGATTTCATCTACCGTTTAAAATAAGTTGGTACTGACCTCCCGTAGATCTATTCTCTAATAATCTACCGGATAAAAGTAATTACGCTTATATAATGAAATATCAAAATCACAACAGAAAACCTTGTGCTGCTTTAATATTCTATTATTTTAGTTACTTACTTATTTTAGGTTTAAATTTTGTTGAGTCACATTTTTCCATAATAATATAAATCAATCATAATCATGCAATAAAAATATTTTCTAATTTAATAAACATTTTTGATTCAATATTTATCGACTTCTTACCTTTGCGAGAATGTCGATAATGTAATTAGGTAACTTTACCAGCAGCTTGGAGAGTCCGTCTTGACTCCGGTGTATGCCGGGCAATCATTGTACAGGGGCACAAAATCAATGCAGCTGAGAAGCAGCTTATCAGTGTTAATTACGATCCCTTGTAACGTATTCCATTTTCAGCCGATAAATCGTATCCTCTTAAGTATAATCCTAAATGAAAACACGTAAATAAATATCATTTTAGCAAAAAAAGGACTTTATAAAATAAAGTAGGAACCTTCTTTCCCGACCAAGAACTTTCTTAATATCATAACAGATGGGGATCGAGGTACTGGAGTTAAGCCTATAAAAAATAAAAAATTGAAAAAATATAAAATGTATTATTAATTATTATGAAAAATGAAATAATAACTAATATTAATTTTTACATGAGAATGAACACAATGATAATTTTTCTATAATTAAATTATAATGTAAGAATAATTAACAAGAAATCAGCATTGTTTTTGTTTTGTTTTTTTTTTTTTTTTAATAAAACCACTGTTTAATTGTATACGAATGAGTTTATTACAAATTGTTATTCTATACAACGATGAAACAGTATGCGTAGTATGCGTTGTGTGTGAGCAACATTACATTTCAACTAATTAACGTGACACGTAAACAAAAGTGTCGTATGGAAAAACAATTACTTACATTAATATTAAATTCAGTGTAAAACTTTCTTTCGTTTATAATACACATTCGTAATCAGCGCCTTATTCATAACACACTAAAACGTGTCTGTTGAATCATAATCCGCGGATTACGAATCATACTTATCAGAACAAAATAAACATAAAAAATAACTATAACAATGCAATAAAACTCGACGTTCACGACGAACGAAATCCTATCCAGTCAACAAAATACAGCCACTATTTGTGCATGTACCGATTTCGTTATATTTACAATATCCAAGTATGTTTTACTATAAAATCAATAAGTTATAATCTAAATAGTTAATACTAATTATACGTTTATATTATTAACAAACATACAACTTATACAAAAACATAAATTACATATCACCAAATATTTTGTTGACGTAATAAGATTTGTTACTGAAAGTTGTAATATGTTTGTCCCATTTCAAAAATATATGTTTTCAAGTTTACTTGAGTATTAAAACGATATATTATCGCAATTATATTATAATTTTAAATGAATATTTTTTTATAATTTTGTTGAAACAAACATATTACAAATTTCTTATAAAAACAAAATTCCCAAAACTCATACAATTTTTCACAATCATACTCATACGTCAAAAAAAGAAATAAAAAGTCAACTTACTTATATCACATTTGTACAGCTATACGCTTATAACACGAAGGACTAGCTTAGTGCGAATTTTCGTTTCGTGCTAAAATACAAAGACAGTCATTGCATCAGTTTTCATTTGGAAGAATTACATCGATACAATATCATATATTATCCTGTAATATTATTCTTATTAATCTATTGCAATAAATAGTCGATTGCAACATCTATAACACGATCACAGAAAGAAAGAAACATTATGGTTTTTCCACATTTTTGGAATAAGTTTCCAAAATTTACCAAATTGTGATAACTTTTCTTTCTTTCTGCGCTCGTCTAACTGACTGCTCCAAATACACGTGACGTGACGATTAAATATAATTGGACATTTAACGACAGTACAAAAGATAAACAATATCACATAAACATTAACGTATTTACGAATTGAAACGTAGACTTGAAAAATTTACCGTCATAAAGTATATTTCTTTACGTAATTACATGTTTAAAATGTAGAATTTTTAAATATAAATTATTAATTTATTATACAATAAACTCTTTTTTCGTAAAAAAATTCTCTTGTAAGAAACAAAGTTAAAACTTTAGTAAAAACACTCAAGAACTTTTTTAAGAAAACATTTTTAAGTCTTTGTTTATAAGAAAATTTTGTTTAAATTTAATTTTTTTCAAAAAACAGCAATATTGTTTTGATACAATAATCATTTTGTTTCGTAATTCTACGAAAGTTAAAGATTAAATTCATTTGATCTGACTGTGACAGTACCATAAACAAATTATGATGTGTAAAAGACGGCACGAACACTTAAGTTTTTTTAACTTACTTTACATGACTCATTGAAATTTGATTCGTATGTTATATGATGCGGAATATATCGTGCAACGAACTCAACGTATCGTCCGTTGTGAAATGTGTAGATTCGTGTTGCCTGCTGCGGTTAAAACTTAACTAATATGTTCCACTTTTATCATCTGTGAGGACAGTAGGAAACGTTTGGAAATAGGTGACAATGTATCGACTTGAATCTGAAAAAGAAAAAAATACATTGTTAATTAACATTGAAATCTATTATAAATTACTATAAATAATTCAATTAAAAAGAATATGACAGCAATTATTAATGCTTATCATTAATTTACCAATATTACATTCGTATATAAAAAGTTTAACATGGCAATTTTATTATTAACATTCATGTAATGCAATTTATTACTAATTTAAAATGCTTAACGTTGAAGAATAATTACAGCAATAAAAATATAAATATGAGAAAGTAAAAAATTAAAAGCTCATATATAAAAATAAAATACACGGAACAGTTTATTAACGTCTTGTTTTCAAGTCATAAATTTAATTATGAACTAAAAAGAAAGATTTCTTTACAAATGACAGGAAGTGATTTTCAAGTTAGTTAAACTTTATTCGAAAGCATTGAGTGAAATTGAACATCGCAATATTTATCAGCTAAATGAGCTTTCTTCAGATTTGAACAATTGTACACGCCGACAAGATTATGACAGTAAAATAAATGATGAAAAATGTACAAAATTACAAAGTCCTTAAGATGAAGTCGGTCGGTGCATTTGCCTTGTCATTAAGGTCGATTTATAATTGAAGTTTATGCACTTCGATCGAACAAGTATCAACAGAGACTTTAATTAAAACTCAAGAACGCAAAAAAATGGCATTACGCATCGCGTAATTAATTAAGTTCCTTAATACAATTAATTACAAAATTGCCCGAAGAAGAAGAAAAAGTGTATTATAAACTGCGGTCTTATCAGTGAATGATATTAAACACGGAATTTACGGACTAATGAACTTCGCGGAGGTCGATCTGTGCACTTGATTCCTCAATAAAGAATATTTGAAAATAAGGTTTGCCGCGCGCATGCGTAGCAGCAAAATATCCATCATAAACGGTAATTAAACTAGTCATGAGAAATGCCACGATGGTATATACCGTCTTTTATTATTGCTTCACATTCCTCGGTCATACGAACTTTGCAATTACGCGAGCAATTGAAGTCCTCGTGATGAGAAGCTATAACGGTACCGCGCGACTTTGCAATGAAATCGACCAAACCAATGAAAAATATAATCGAATTCGTAACGCGAGTGCGCCACATTTTATCAATTACGCCATCATTTGGAAATTCAATTATAAGGCGCGGCTCATTTAGACTCTCTTAATTATTTTTTGCAGACACACAAGCACGAGGCAACGTGTTATTAAACTTTGTTCAATTTGATCTTACCTTAGTTGATCATCTTTGAGGTCGAAGCCATCGATTTTCACTATATTCCACTCGTCCTTCAATGCTTTGGAATAACTGAACGATACCTGCAATTTAAACAAACAATTGATTCGTAAATTACTTATTACGACGTAATTATAGATCTGATATTATTTCTTTTTTTTATTTTATAGCGTATAATTTTACGGTACAATAAATAGTTTGAAGAAAATTGTTATCAGTTTTAAAATTGTTGCGAAATTTGTAATTGTTTTACAGTGTTATTACAATGCATTTCTATGTAAATTGTCTAGATTGATCTATTTACATAGTATAAATTTAGTTGTAGATAATACTTCAGTAGAAAACTCAATTTTTGGACGCAGTAAATGAAGTTTATGAAAATAAAGCAAAATAAAAACGAGCATTCGATCTAAATAAAAGACATTCAATTTTACAGTTTTGCAGTTCAGTTAAAACCGCAGTTTATTGTTATTTGTATAATAATTTTTAAAAATGGATATACATATTAAAAACCGTAACGGAAAAATATATATATTGCGAAATACATTCAAAAATATGTGCATATATATTTATGTTAATATATAAAGTTAAACATTTAATATATATTTGAAATATATTTGTAAAAATATATTTTAACGGCAAAAAGTTATATATTTTGATATTTATTTTTTCCGCGCGGCAATACAATTTTAGAAATTTATTTTTATTTTATTACATTCTGACAGAATTATTTAACAGAAATTTGACGTTGTTTCTCGAGATAAAATGTCTGAAATCATTAATTTTTGGATAAGAGTTTGGCATATAAAATTTTGTCACATATTTTTCTATATTTTGTCGCAAAAAAAATCGATTGTCAATTTCGTATGTTCATCAGCCAAACATTTATCAACGTTGAATAAATGAAGAATAACTTTGGCAAAGACAGTTCATCAGTGAGTTTATATACACAATGTCTTCGCAAAGAGTCGGACAGATTGATAGACGATATTAAAAGAAAGGCGCGCACATGCCAATACAAGATCGACGGTTCGATCTCGACAAAGTCGACAACGCGAGATCATCATATCGAGCTACTCTCCCATCTGCTCGTCAAAACTTGACAGACGACTCCCCCTTTTCGTTGACTTGTAATCAATCTCTTTTGTATCCCTAACATTTATCGATTGTTTTTAGCGCGCCCGTATCAATCGGAATTTCGTTGGAATCTGCAACTCGAATACATATTCATCAAACAATGTATTGTACATTGTTAATATTCATCGAGTCAATTTTCCAATCATATTTAGCAGCAACGTATCGAAATAATAAACACCCTCACGAAGGCAAATATATTTCAAAATATATATAAAATAGATGAAATACATTTTCGGCAAAAGTTAGATATTTTGAAATATATTCAAATACTTTTGTTCAAAAATTATATGTGAAAATATGTGTAAAAGTATATGCGAAAACATATTAGAGTTTATAAAAGTATATTCAAAATATATTTTTGCATATATTTAAGCAGCAAAAAGTTAGATATTTTTACATATGTTTTCAAAATATAGTTTCAACATCAGGTCCCAAGCAGGACCCTTAATTTAATAAAATATTATTATTAATAAAATAAAAATTAAATTTAAGAAACATGGTTCCTTAATTTGACTTCATTTCTATGAGTTTGCCCAATTGGGGTAGCATGGTTTCCACGCCAGGGCCATATTTTAGCCCGATTAATCATTCTACTAGAGAAACGTTAAATATGAATCTTCGTTGAAATAAATGTAAATGTATATTTCAAATTCCGTAAATAACTTGTAAAATTGTAAAAATTACCTGTTCATGAAAAGTGTCTTTATTGAGGAACTTCATTGGTTCAAGATGCGAATGAAATTGTTCAACGACAGTCAGTTGCTTCTTCAACAAGTGCTCGATTATGTAGCCCATCGTCACGTCATCAGGCAATCTAATTCTGTCGCCCACAGTAATGAATTTGCCGCCTCTGAAACACAAAGATAAATGGTCATCATTTTAAATATATCCTTCAAAGTTCTTTTTCGCTACACAAGAGGATCAAAGGTTATCTTCTGATAATATATAAACTATGACTATCTAAAAAAGTTGTCTCATCTAACAATGTGAAATATCTTTTTTAACACATGGAAAATACAAAAAATGGAGTTGTGTGTGAAAAGATGATGTCACGTTAAAAATAGAACGAGTATAAATTATGTTGATAAATTATATTAAGTATATTAAGAAAAAGGTTAGCATACGAAAGATAGCTTTAAGTTAAGCATGCATGCACGCAGAACGTGTTCGTCATTCGCAGCAATTTAAATATCTCTCTCTTTTAAGCCTTTAATTTAATTCGTAATGCAAACTAGAGCTCTGCGCTTTGTAATCATCGATATGTAAAGTTGAAACATTGAAAAATAGCGCTTGTAAACCTGTGTCGTTGATAACATTTTATCAACATTGTTTGATATTTTATCGAAATCGACGCAGTACATAAAATTAAACAACACTTTGAAAATATCTACATATCTTATATTAATAAAATAAAAGTAAATAAACTCAAAATGGTTTTTTTTTAATTTTTTGAGATACAAAAATAGAGAGGACTTTATACTTTGGATGGTAGTAAATCTTTTTGATAGAAACGAAAAAGAACAAGCGAGAATAAAAGTTATTGGTTTTATTTAAAAATATTTTGTTTTCATGGAATTCTTTTAGCTGTTATGAAAAGGAAAAACTGATGAATGCTGTGAATATTTTCTCGAAAAAAGCCGAGCAGAAAACTGACATGTTGAAAAAAACATGAAATTCGCTAAGTAAAACATACACAAAACATACAAATCTAATATCTATTTCCACTCGGTTAAAGTTAGAATTTTAGTACTACTCCATCATCAGTGACACGTTGTTTTATTCATTAATTCAATTCAATGCATTAGCTGATTATTGTATAAAACAATATTGATTATTGTATACACTTTTCTTCCTTTTACTCGTCCAAATATTAATTAAAAAATTGTTCGCAAACTCGAAAAACTTCATTCAATTATGTATACCTTCAACCTTAAAGATATCCGCTCAGAAATGCAATAAATCAGTATTTCATAAAAATCTGAGCAAAAATTTAATTGGAATATTCTGCGATGATTGCAAAGTAAATTCCATCATCCAAAAACTAAGACTCACAATTCTACTCTCCAAGAAAGCAATCCGCATATCAAATGAACAGCGTCGAATTATGATTTTTTTTGTCTTCACCATCGACAAATCGGTTACACTGCTCATTACAATTGCACGAACGGTTTTATCTGCTAAGTTTGCTCCACATTCGTCCTGCGGAAAGCCAATCTTTTTTTTTTTTTTTTTTTTTTTTTTTTTTTTTTTTTTTTTTTTTTTTTTTTTTTTTTTTTTTTTTTT